>JAQFXN010002982.1:0-11648 GCA_034693365.1 Liacarus xylariae | reverse complement strand
ATTGTGTTATTAAATTTCTAACTGAATATTACTTTTGAACAACATTATGTCAATTTTTTAAATTTTAATGATTAAAATAATTAATATGTTTAACTTAAAATAAAATTTATTCTTGAATTAAAACTATTTGTAAAATTAATTGAAATATAATTAAATTATATTATTAATTATGTTATTTTGTAGTTTTTAACTGACTATATAACGTCTGGTACTATTGTTTTCTATGAATGAGTCAATTAACCATATGTTGTAGTATGTATAAGTCCTAATATGTCGTAGTAAGTATAAGTACTATTTACCCAATTATATGTATAAGTCCTATTTAGTCCTATCTTATTAAGTGTTTATGTCTTATTTATTCATATTTTATTCTATGAATAAGTCCTATTTAGTCATATGTTGTGGAATGTATTAGTTTTATCTTATCGGATGTATAGGTTCTATTTAGTCTTACAAAAGTTTACTATTTATATATACATATTCACACAAGTACCCATAATATTAAAAAGATATAAAACATCAGCAGATTAATAGTTTCTAATATATCGTAAACTGTATTATTACAAAAAGTACGTACTAATGAAATCAAAATTCATAAACATATAATAATCGTAATTTATTTTCGATAAAAGTTATACAAATAAATACAAATATAGTAATAAAATTTTATATAATCACATTATTAAATATGTATCTGTTGTTTAAATGTACATTAAAATTATCTCTTATTGGATATTTTTGAGGCTTTGTTGAAGCAATTATGTCAATAGAGTAGTTTATCTTTTCATTTAGTCCAGCTTTAACCATAATTATATCGAGTAATTGCTGTGATAAATGCACTTCTCTTAGGCATATAGCTCGCATTAAGTATTGTTGTTCAGCATTTCAGTCAATTCGTTATTGAGTTCTTTGTTGGACACTAGTGCTAAGTATTTAACTGAATTAAAAATCTGGTGTCTGAATAAGTGAGATATAACCACATCCAGAGTAATCACAAGAAACAAAGCTATTGGAATATATACAAAACTATTATATTTCGGTAGAATATTGATCTGGCCAAGTTATCCAGATTTAGCCATTTTCTGAGCAGTATTCCTGAGATTTATGCATTGATTGATGACATTAGTGGTTAATGCCAGATATACTTCATGTGAAAACATAATTAATAATTTTATAGCCGGAGGTAGTCTGGCCAATATATTCAGAACATCCGAGTTGAGCACATTAGTGAGTTCCAAGTGTTTTATATGCTGAAGTAGCGCTAAGTAGATAACACTTATTGGGGATTCAATTTTCAACTTTGTTAGAGCTGTAAACTGATTGAGATTACCGATCAAGTCGTTGTTTAAGAATTTGATGTTTAAAATGGATATCTTAGAGCCATAACAATATGTGAAGAAATTGAATTCATTTGCATTAGATAAAATGTATTGAGTATTGAAATGAAACTTTCTTAGTGTCCATGAAAACTTGCCATACACTTCAGCAAATATAGCCATTGAATTGGAACCATATTTTGACATTTCCAACTCCCGTAGATTCTGGAAATATATCAGTAAATGAGCCACTCGTGGATTATTATCTAAATCAAACTCAAAATATATAATGTGTTTGAATAATTTTCCAAGTTTAGTAACAACCTGCGGATAGAGATAACAGTCATTAGTGGTTAACATAGATATTTATCAGCAAATACATATTTCTGCCAATCTTTTGACACACACACATAGCGAAATTTATCTATTGGTTGGAGAAACTTCGATATATGTCCACACAAATCATCGCCGAAGCGGATGAAAGTGGATCTGGTTTGTTCTTCTGTTGGAAAAGTAAATTAAAGTAGTAAATTAGTAAATAGTTTAATAAATGATCAATTTAGCATTAATTTTTCATACCAATGAAACTTACCATTAAATTTTCCAATTAAGACAGTCTTCTTTTTGAAACCCATTTTGATTACTATTCGAAAGATTTAGTTTTCTAACTGCATATCAATAAATATTTGCAGCAGTTTTTATACTCATTTGAACGTGACCGAGTATATGTAGTGGTTGCTTGAAAAAGAGAATTTTCAAAGAAATATTTATTAATTGATTCTATTTTCTTGAAATTAATTTCATTTATTTATTGAAATCATTCAATGTTTTAATATAAAACAGAAGATAATTCACAAGAATATTTTATTTGACGTCAATTATAAATAATTTTTAAAATTAATCTATATATTTGAGAAAATATACATAAGTTAAATAAATACTATAATAATTTTGGTAAATAAAATCTAATTTACTTGATAAATTTTATGTGCATCGCGTGCTATCATTGAAATCTCTTGCACTACTATCATAAAAAATCTTAACTTTAAATGTTCTACTAATACAAATGTTATCCATATATGTACATCATGTACATGAATTTAATATTCAATAATATTTTAAACTAATTAGAGATGTATTGTCTTACAAATATCGTATTTAGTTATATCTTATGTATAACACCTATTTAGTCATATCTTATACAGTGTATGAGCCATTGATAGTTCTATGTATAAGTATTATTTAGTCCTAACTTATATAGTTATTAAGCCCTATTTAGTCCTATGCTTCAGTATGTATAAGTACTAATGAGTACACTATAGTCCGATATGTAAGTCCTATTTAGCCCTTTCTTATACATTGAATAAGCCCTAGTTAATCCTATTCTATAGTTTGAATAAGTCCTAATAAGTCAAGTGTAGCCCTATGTGTAAGTGCTATTTAATCCTATCTAATACAGGGAATTAGCCCCATTTAGTCCTATCTTGTAGTATGTATAAGTCCTAATAAGTTCACTGTAGTCCTATCTATAAGTCCTATCAAGTCTTATCTTATACAGGGAATTAGCCCTAGTTGGTCATATCCTGTAGTATGTATAAGCCTTAATATGTTCACTGCATTCCTATCTGTAAGTACTGTTTAGTCCTTTCTTACACAGTGAATAAGCCCTATTTAGTCATATGTTGTCAAATGAATAAGTCCTATCTTTATGATCATATAGTTTAGCAATATTCTTTATAAGTCTTAAACCTATGATATAAATATAATTTTCATTCTGAATATAAAATCTATTTTTAAAAATAGAATATATAATAAACTATAATTAATAACATGGAGTCTAATAATCGTAAATCATATTCTGCTGGATTCAAATTAGAAGTTATAAATTTTGCAGAAGAAAATAGTAATAATGAAGCATCTATTAAATATAGTATAGATCAAAGAGTTATAAGACGTTGGAAAAGTGATAGAGATAAGTTAGAGTCAATGAACCCTAATAAAAAAGCCCAAAGAGGAGGATCTAGTAATGTAAGATCTGTATTATTTAGCGATAATGCTGTTGATGGCAATGGCAGTGAAGATCATTCAGATTATGATTTGGATGAAGAAGAGATGGATGATGAAGAGACTTCTAATCTTCCAAAGGAAAAGACAGATAGGGACGTTTTTGGTAATTCTCCTGAAATAGTCAGGTAAATACTTAAATCAATCAAACAATGTAAATCTCGAAAATTGAAGAAGAAGCCAACTAAAAATCAATTAAGGCAAAAGCTAAACCAAAACAAAGAAGACAACAGGTAATAGATATTTAATCTATTGATTGGGAACAGAAACATAAAAATGACTGGAATAAGTTGCTTGGAGTAGAGGATCGACTTAATTAGTACTTAAAGAATTGCAAAAATGAAAGCTTACAAAATAATGAAAAGAGCGCTATAATGAATGCTTATGTTAAACTATTGGAAAATTATTATGTACAACAAGCTAAGACGTTAATTTGTAAAAAACAGAGGGATGGCCATTGAAAATTTTGACAATTCCTAAATTTGAACAAAATATTAAGAAGCATAACTTATAATATATAATTAAATTTCAGACATTCTGTTTCTAAATTAAATGTATAATTTAATAATAATAATTAATTTTTTAAAATAAAAAACTTTTTAAATGCATTTCTAAGTAAGATTTTTTATTTCTTTTCGTAAATAAATAAATTTTTAATAAATCTTTTTTGATATATCTTTTTATCACAACATAGTATATAGAGTTGTATATAACATGTATAAAGGTCCTGGTTTGAATGTTAGTTATATCGGTCTATTTTACATGATGTATGTACAATAATATCCCATCTAACATTAATTACGTACTATACATATTTCTCTTGCTGTTAAGTATTTTCTTACATTAATAACGGAGAGTCTGATTCAGTAGCAGAGAGTATAATACACTAATATTTTAATAAACTGTAACTTTATACTAAATGAAATGAAAATACTATAACATTCATGTAAATATGGGGATAATGTTCTAATTTTATAACAAACGAGGAGACAATAAACTAAAATTTTAGTAAACACAGGGAAAACACTAGTAATTAGCTGATAAACATGTAAATAACCTAACTTTTTATTTCACAAAGAATGAATACACTAACATTATTCCAAATAAACATAAAATAAACCAACTTTATAACCTATGAAGACAAAATACTCTGACATTATACAAAACAAAAGATAAAACATACTAACTTCATAATAAATAACTCCTATCTAATACAGTGAATAACCACTAATTAGTCCTAACATAAGCGATAAATAAATCCTATATGGTCATATCTTACACAGTTAACAGGTCTTAGTTAGTCCAATATAATACTACATAAAGGTACCTAAATAATATAATCCTACTATGATTAATCCTAATAAGCTAAATAGAGAGAAAATATTCTGATATTATATTAAACAGAAGATAAAATATACTAACTTTATTATAAACAAGAAAAAATACCCTGACATTATACCAAACAGAATAGAATATACGCTGTCTTTATAATAAATAACCAGAAAATACTCTGACTTTATACCAAACAAAACAGAAAAACACTATCATTTTACTTGGTGGGGAGCTCAGTGGCTGAGTGGTTAGACTGCTGTACACTATTCAATAAGTTAAGCAGGTTTGAATGCGGTTAGTACTGAGTGAGGAGACACCACTGGTAACGTCTCCTCTAGACAAAAAAAATCTTGTCTATTCTCCTTGAGGTAGAGCGCCGTCAAAAGTCAAATTAAGCGCATGACAGACGGTTAAGACAGTGGATTTGCGCTCCACTATAACTGTTTCTCAAAAATTAAGCTCCCTCTAAATAAAGTATATATAAAATGCTTTCCTGGGAGACCTGCTATTGTAGAATGAGATGCCATAGAAGGTTGATTATTATTATTATTATTATTACTTAAAATAGAAAATACTCTATCATTATACCAGACAAAAAGGAAAATACACTAACTTTATAATAATTAAAAAAAATGCTCTTACATTATAACAAATAAAGAGAATAAACACAAAGTTTATACCAAATTAACAAAAAATATACTTACTTTATACCAACAAAAGACAAAATATACTAACATTATAAAACCAAACGAAAATAAACTAACTTTATACTAAATAAAAGGAAAATACTCTGTAATTATACAATACAAAGGATAATAATCTCTAAATTTATACTAAATAATTATTCTAAGGTATTAGAAAATGTTTGGAAAAATAATTATTAATTTACATAATTTTACAGATTATTAAAAAGTTATAAAATGAATTATACATAATTAATCAATAATTCAATAAAAGTAGATATTATTGTTTGAAAAATGCATTTTATTCAAATAAAGTAAAATATTTTTATAATTTATTAAAAAATGATAAATACAGTAATGTATATTAAACTAACAATTATTGAATTTATATCCATATGGAACTGTCTGATAGATGGAATTCTTAACAATATTTCGTTTGTCACGCACTGCCCTATATTTTTAGTGGTCTCTGCTGTGTATACTTTGTGATCTTTTGTTGAACTAAAGTTCAATTGATCAAATTGAATAAACTTTTCATTTCTGGGGTTTTCATAATATTGAGACGTTTTCTCTTCTGGGAGTTGACTTTCAAACGTCCCTTTGGACCACCCGTCCAGCTATGACCAGTCTATTGATGTTAAGTGGTAGCGGGCAAAGTACATGTCTCCGAAAAGGCTTCTTATATCTACTAATAAGCCATAGAAGGACCTTTTCGGCCTTAACCAATGTTGTGTCTTCGTGTCTTAAAGCATAGAGTTGAAGGCTATATACTGTGTAAAATAATTAATTAACACTAACCTGTTTAATTGAGTTGATTGAATTCTTCTATTTAATTCCTTTACATTCTTGAACAAACAGACTGCCACTGCTAGCTCTCTATTGCCGGATGACAGAAGGAGTCACCCTTTTCGGGCATAGATGCTCCAACGATCACCCAAATGTCTTACAGGGTTTCGCAGACAGAGCTAGGCTCACGTCAGCTTAACCCTGTGTGACAGCAGTAGAGTTGTCATAACCGTTCCAAGAATAGGAATACCGTCTTGAGTAGACACCTGAATATGTAGGCACACTGGTCTACGTTATGATGAGTACAAGGGAATTCCTGATGTCTCGTCTTGTCCCAGTCTTCGGTTCTTTGTATTCGTCCGTGTTAACGTGCTCTGGATTCTCTATTGTTGTGGCTCTTCTGCTGGTGGCTGATAACCTAATTTATAATCACTTAAAATAACTTGTAGACTAGCTTGTAGTTTAAAATAACAATCACTTTATTAATCAAATAGAAACTTAGATTATAAAATACACTTATACTAACTTGTAGTTTATCAGTTTGGTCTGGCAGAGTTTCCTCTAGCCATCAAAGAGATTTTAGGCACAATTAGTAACTCAGAGAGCACGGCCCTACCTGTGGCCGAAGCTACGGCAAGTCAATTCGCGTGGCGCAATGCGCTCCAGTTTTTTCCCTCCGATTAGCAATAGTGCGCCTGCTCGGAGCCTGCTCATTGCAAGCATAGAATATTCTAGAAGCTTTAGAAACAACTACACCGGAAACGTATAATCGGATCAGTGATGCTTAGCTCTGTGCCCACATTCTTATAATTGTATCTGTAGTAAAATATAGGTTCACTTTAAATGTAATAAAGCTCTTAATAAAATATATGACTATATTAATCGGCGCTATGTCGCCCTATTAATGTTATAGTCTACTCATACATACTCTATCATTAGATAGCAGTTTATACGGCTTGAGGCCAACTGTGCAGTTGAAAACCTTAGAATTTGAACTAACTTTTATTATTATTTGGAGTGTCAATCCAATCCGCTATGTACTACAATCGACTATCACATGCGCTGTACACTTAAGTTAGTTTGAGGTCTATGTACTACAACAGATTATCACATTCGCTTTACACTTGGGTTAGTTTGAGGTCTATGTACTACAACAGATTATCACATGCGCTGTACACTTGGTTTAGTTTGAGGTCTATGCACTACAACAGATTATCACATGCGCTGTACACTTGGGTTAGTTTGAGGTCAATGTACTACAACAGACTATCACATGCGCTGTACACTTGGGTTAGTTTGAGGTCAATGTACTACTAGAGATAATGTCATACGTTCTATGCTCAGGATAGTTTGAGGTCACTATAAGATTTTTGATTTAGGGTTCAATTTAAAGGTCAACACAATACGAGATAACAAGACATTCGCAGTACACTTAAGTTAGGTAACGATGACAACCTAAAATACATCTACATTTAAACGTAGTGCCACGCCCACAATCGCTCGACCAATAGGAGAGGTTTAAATGGCTTTCAATATAGCGCTATAATGATAAGGTCTTCAGACTCAAGGTCATTCAAGGTCATGGTTATTCGAGCTACATATTACTCAGATCTATTGATTTATTAATGCAGTATATTTATACAAGTTAGGATCTATTAATTTGGCCATGGCAATTCGTTAGAAAATTGTTAATTTAAAAAAAATCATAAATAATTTCAATTTGTATTATTATGTAAAATAAGAGAATTTAGTCGAATAAATATTTAAACAGCAAAATTTTGTCAATTAAATAATTACGCCTGTTTATTTAAACAATTGATTGATAAGAAATATGGAAACAAATATTCTCATATGAATTGTCTAAATATGTGACAGAAATGTCTATCAAAAAACAATTTAATGGTTTAAAGTTATTTAGGAATTAAAGAAAGTTTCATCAACAATGCACCATTTTAAAAATGATAACATTACAAATGTGAATTGTGATAACTGTTCAGGGGCAAACCACAGACTCAATTTTATAGACTGGAAATGAAGAATCAGGGATGAGGAGGAAGAGCATAGATGTTAACAAAATGCTTACAAAGAAGCTCGCTTATTATGAATGTCATATAATTTTTGTTACAATCAGTTAACCTGTTTATATATCATGTATATTCTTAATGCACCAAAAGTTGTAATAATTTCTGTTAATATCTTCCCTTCTTCCTCCTCCTCATCCCTGATTCTTCGTTTCCAGTCTTCAATTGTCTGCTATAAAATTGAGTCTGTGCTTACCCCTGAACAGTTATTAGAAGTTTAATTTATAATTTATCATTTTTAAAATGTTATATAAATACAGCTCTTATTCAAGTATTTATAACTGAATTCAACACCATTTAAACTGTTTCTTCCATAAATTACAATAACCGCAATTTGTGATAAACAATTATGAAAATATTATCAGATATAACCTTATTTCTACTCCTCGGCATATCTTCAATCAAATGTGACGTTCGAGCAGGTATTGTTTTTAGATAATCAAAAATTATATTTTTAAGTAATAGTTTCATTCAAATCATAAGTTGTGTATATTTTAAGAGTTTATTCGAATTATTTATCAAAAAATTTGTGGATATTTAGAAAAAAAATTGTATGAGACGGGGATGGGTTTGGCTATAGAGTCTTACAAATGGATTAAACACTTTATATTTTAAATTCCATTAATAAATCTTAATAATTGAGCTAGATATAATATGACAACTGAAATAAAATCAATAGTTTTCAATAAATTAATAGTGATTTTATATCAGTTTAAAATCAAGCGATTAAATGAGAACAGAATAGTTAATATATAAAAATTAGATAATTCTTAATTGAAATATGAGATAATAATTTGATAAATAAATCAGCATTTTATAATAAGAAACAAATATATTAGAACCTAGAGAATATTTCATATTAAATAAAAAGTTTAGTACTTAAAGTTATCAATCAAATTGTAATTTACAAATTAAATTAGCTCCGGGTCAAAAGCTCAGTGAATTTCTAATAGACACTGGTAAAGATATTTATGACAAACTATTAAATATTGCCTTGGTGCAAGAAGTATTGATGAATGGAAAGGTAAATGACCAGAGCAGAGCAATAGCACAAAGATTTTATACATCAGCTAGTGATATATGGCCGAAATGGAGAAAGGTAATTGGACCAGTGGTAGATCAGCTCAATTTCGATGACGAGGAAAAGAAACATTTGAAAGGTTACATAAATGGTTATGATATTTCTAAGCAGCCCTATACTCAATGGGCACAGGAGATGAACACAACGTTTGGTGATGATGTGGATCAATTAGATGTGCCAAATAAACTAGATGCCAGAATCGTTGAACTATTTGATGTAGCTAATAGTGAAATCCAAATTTTGACAGCAAATTTACCTAGATTCTTCGTTCTATCGGGCCTTAGAAATTATCTTGACAGTAAAGGAAAATATAAGGATAACAAAGTGGCCAAATTGCTATTGTTGGATGCTTTTGACAAGAAAGATAAACTATTATCTGAAGGTCGTAAATATATTGATAGACGCCTAAAGAGTGTTTCTGATGAGGATAAAAAGAAATTGACAGATATTTATCGAAAATCCATGAAGGACCAAGTAGATTGGCATTTGAGCGTTTTGACGGGTCATAAATACAACTGAGGCTATTTTGCTATTTAAAGCTATATTAATTTCAATGATAATATTGATTAAACATTAATTATAATAATTTGTTAAAAAAAGCAATTATACAATCAGTAAATTTCTAATTGTATAACGAATTTGCATTTTTTAAATAAACCTGCTATATTAAAGTACAGTTGTCATTGCAAAAAAATATGATTTGTTCCTATATTTCTATTATGGAATTAATTTTGTTGAAAACTAATAATTTAGAAACAATTGATTATTTGCAGTCATGGGCTGATCTACTTGTATATACTCCTGATGCTAGATTTTCAATGCATTTATGCAAGCTTTGATTATTTGAATCAATATTTGTTTAAAGCATTGATGTGATTTGAGGAATATTATCAGATAAGATTTTGAAACTTAGTCATTTCTACGAATACAAACTCTATAGATTTTAATGGAGTTCAATAGAGTTTGTATTAGTAGATATGATTCAGCTTGATATATTCTATTTAAAAGTTTAAAGAATAAAAATTTTGAAAATTTAAAATGGGCGATTTGTTGCCAGGGTTACATTTGTCTAATTGAGCTTAATTCAATATTCTAGTTAATAATCATTTAATATCAGAGATGGTCAAATAAATGGATCATCGGTGCCATAAAATGCTATTTGTCTGCAAAATATTTCAAACAAAATTAAACTAACCAAGAAGCACTGTCTAATGAAACATGTTATTTTGAAGCGCATATCAAAATATGGTGTTTTTGACCCGGGACTCCCGAGTTTGTCCTCATGAATTGAAGCTTTAAAAATGAAAAAATACTAGTCCACGAAATATTCTAAACTAAGACAGAAAACAACAAATACCAGAAATTTCTAAAGTATATTATGTATCCATTTTGGAGCCCTACTATCAATTGGCTATAATTTTTTCCCCTTAAAATATCTCATCTTCATTCTAGCAACAATTCGTGTTATCGTATTTTTAAGTTGGCAAAAATGAGTTTTAATATCAGGACAATTTTTTTTAATAATATGAAAAACATCATCATCATGAGATCATCATATGAAAATGTTAAGGGGAAACAAAATTAATTAATTTTAAGAATAATTTGCAAAAATTTTTTTTCTAGTTATTTTGACATAAATTCCAAAAATCATATGTGATTTTTTGTTATTGCTTAAATACAAACCAGGATGTTGCTATTGATCTGTTTATAATTGAATAACTTACATAGATGAAAATATCATATTCAACCTGGGCATTACACGCAGGATGTTTAATGTAATATTTCTTGAACGGTTTCATCATGCAATTAAAAATGTTAAAAATGTGAACAATTTTCAGACTAAAATGCATTTTTAAGAAGTTTTCGAAGTTCTTTAGAATAAATACCAGATATGTTAGAGGGTTAAAATTTATAGGCGAATCTAATGTTCAATAGAGCTACAAAATACATTTTAGTAATTTCTTGTATCTTGTTATTTTCTATATCAGCTTTACAATATTTCGTACACTTACAAGGAAAGAGTTCCAAGGCGCCGCTTTAGATTTGGGGCAAATTGTCTTTCCGAATTGAATACTATAAAATTGACTCTCTGGCAAAAAACCAATAAAATTGCTTTATGCGATGTGTTCTCTGTATGGCACAGATAGAATTTTAACTGTATTAAATAATACAAAAGTTTATCAAAGATTTGATTCTGTGTTTCATTTATTTTATGTCAATTCTTCCTATTTTAAAATTTTTCAATAAATGATTAATAATTTAAAACTAAAGTATAAACAAATGAACACAAAAATACTTAACTTAT
>JAQFXN010002981.1:0-11650 GCA_034693365.1 Liacarus xylariae | reverse complement strand
AAAATAGCCAATTGTTGTCCTCTTTCTTCCGCTCTTTAATTATAATATTTTCTTTTTGTTGGTTTTTGAATACAAACGATTACCGAATTTGAAAGTTTATTTTTTGCTTTTATATACGAAAATGTGATTGAAGTCAATATAAATTATTGAGAATATTCAACAATATTGTAAACTTCTATGAAAAGTAAACATTCAATTCATTTATGTTTGCATTGGCTTTAAATCATTTCGGTTTTCATTTCATATACAGATATTTCAAGTTATAAATTGTTTTTTAACCGTTAACTTGTTTGTTTTTTTAATTTTCTATAATATCGTGCAAAAGAGGAATTTATAGTTTGAAATAATCGATTTGAAAATATGAGAATACTTTGTCATTTATTTTGTAAAGTCTGGTCCAAACAAATCTGTACTTTATGTGCGAAACTATTGTAAAGAATCTGTAGCTTATGATAGAATTCCTTACTTTAAAACCAATAATAGTACCAAGAGTAATCATTAATTGTCAAACAGTCATGCGTTGTGTTAATCTCTTTACTATTTTATTTATAATTATATTTTTAATTACTTTAAAAATAGTTTATTTACTAATAATTAGTAATTCTTCTAATGATATAAAATCATCGATTATTGCCATAAAGATTCTCAAAATGAGATAATTGTAAAAAATAAGTGTAAATTGAAATCAATATGTTTTACGCCCACTAAGAGTTGGCACAATTTTCATAATTTTTATCATTTAATTATCATATTATTAATACTTTCCGGTGATATTGAACCCAAGCCGGTCCCGAATATGACTGCACTCACATATTTAATTAACAAATGTTTCACCGCTGGTGTTATGCCTACTGTATTAACACATCCAAAGTGGTCTCAATATTCAAAGAAGAGAAAATGACCCAACAATTAGAGACCCATTTCTATACTACCTATTGTCGGAAAATTGATTGAATGCATAATCTCTGATCACTTATTAAATTACATTAAAGATAACAAGTGCGACCGCCGGTTAGTGTTCATCCCCGTACTCCTTATAAATGGTCCCTAACCTAAATTACCCCCTAATAAATGGCTACCAACTTGAAAAATATGTCGCGGCCGTCTTAGATTTGGGCCATTACTGTATCATAGGATGCTTTGGCAAATATAATCGTCCAAAAATATTCTGTACGGGGATTATAATTAGTTGCGCGATATCTAGATTGACCCTCCGGTTAGTGTTTATCCCCGTACTCTATCCCAGATTATTACCCTGAAGTTTAGTGGAATTATTGTTGCCGTTCGCGAACAAAAGTTTCAAATTTTCAAATTTTTAAAAATTCAACAATGCTTTTGTGCAACAATGGAGCATGACACAGCAGGCAGGCAGGCACAGCATTCTTTTAAAAGTATAGATTATCTGATATCCAACAAACAGTTCGGGATTAGAGAAAGTCATTCAACAATTGATGTCTTACTTTCGATACAAAACTGTATTTCATCGGCAGTCGACAGAAGCAAAAACGTTTTGGTCATTTCATTGGACTTATATAAGGCTTTCGATTCGGTTGACCACAACTTATTGCTCTTAAAACTACTTATGAATGGATTCGATTTGCAATCAATTAAATGGTTTTTCTCATACCTAACGGGAAGAATGCAAAAGGTATTTGTGAGCAATGAATGCTCTCAAAGCCTATGCATAGGTAGGGGTGTGTTTCGAGGGTCAAGTCTGGGCCCATTTTATTCTCACTGTTTATTGATGATTGTGTAATAGAGTTTACGACTCCAGGAGTGGTTGGGGAACATCCACTCCTATAGCGACTTTTTTCTCTTACGATAGCCGACTCCCGACTACGAGAGCCGATATGACGACTATGCGCTCACTTATGTCCACTTACTTCACAGTCTTATACCAATTACTCAATACTTCGATCACTCATTAAATACTTTAATCTCTTATTATTTATTTTTATTGATATCCAATGATATCAGTCAACGATTCGGTATTGAATACAATTAAATACTTTCAAACAATAATATAATTTAAGACTTATTTCAATTAAACACTTCTTCGTCTCGAATCAGATCTCAATCTAGTCTACACTCAAACCCTAACTAACACTCAATCGTATCGCAACTCAGCTCTACTTTTCTCAACTCTCAACCCATTGTCTCATCCAATGGGTATTCAATTCATTCCTCATCTGATGAGATGCTAACACCTCAGCACTGATTCTAACTATTCATATTCTCACCCCTTTCTGACTCTAACCCCTGAGCCGTTTCGTGACGAATCCGTTTACAATACATTAATGCCTTATTGGCTAAGCATAACATATAAATAATTCAAATAAATGCAAAACAAATAATACATAAATTAATAAATTTTCCAATCGCTATAAATTTTCATTACAAGGCTATAAAATTATTAATCGAATTATTTTAAAATTAATCTTCCCGTCCAGCGAAGTGATGTGGTCACACCTTTGATCAGGGGTAGCCAGTGTCGGCCTAGTCAGGTAGGGGTATAGGGCGTATTTTAGGAAAAGTTTATTGGAAGGCCAAATGGCGGACTTTGTCAATTTTGGGCCTAGAGTGTCTAGGGGGAGTTTATCAAAAAAATGTTACTACTATATCTTAAGAGATAATTAAGTTCTGATTATTAAAAAACTTATTTTGTCTTAAAAATCATTCTGATATCATTAGAGCATTCCAATATATTTATTTATTAATAGTGTTATATTCAATGATATATTGATTTAAAAACTTAAAAATATTTAATTATATTTATTTATAAAATAGCAGAAATTAGTTAATTTTTGTAAAAAATTTAAATCAAAAATATTTCAAGTTATTTTAAATAATCTCTGTAACTGGAGTAGGCAGCTATGTCCAAATAGTGGGTTATTGGGTGTATTTTAACAAAATTTGATCAAATTTTCAAGTAAACATAAAAGAAAATTTCAACGTGTGAAAATTTGACTTAAAATGTCGAAGGTTATTTATTTTTGAGACAGATAGTATTATAGCAACATATCTCTTCTATTAACACAAGTGGTTGACAAGGGCGGCTGAGTCAACGGGGTATAGGGGGAGTCGGATTTCGGAAATCACAGCCAACTTGCCAAAAGTACAGTTTGGTAAGTGACGGAGGTCTAAGTTTAGAGCACAGATTGTTTAGAACGTGTTAAAGCATAATAGAGTCGAAACTTTCGAGATTCCATCAATATTAAAAAGATGGCTGCCAATACTCCAATTTTATACAAATTTTGCAAAGTTTACCAGTATAAATTGCTAAAATTTTTAGATAGGTGGGGGTCACCTAGAAAATGATAAGGTGGGGTATGGGTACCTTAAAACAGGTAGGTCTGAACTTACCTGATCACCCCTTCCCCCCCCCACACTTGCCATTTCTGGTTCCGAAAGTTTCCAATTTTTGATATAATTCGTATTTTCCCATATTTACGAAATAAGTCCGAAAAATAAAAGTTTATTAAGATTTTGTGGTAAAAAATGAATAAAAATATAAAATTATCAAATTAGAGTGAAAACATTTATTTCTATATTTATTCTGAAAATGATCTTGCTAATAAGTTGATTAAAGTTTTTACTAGAGTTATTTTGTTTTTTTATGTGTATTCAGGATAAAATCTCTAAAAATTGTCGTTCAAAAATGTTGACTTATGCCCACTCTTCTTTTAAATTAATCCAATTTTTATTCTTAATTCCGAAATGTTATTCCGAATTTTCAATGTTTTACTTCCGATTTTACGAACGAGATTTAGCACTTTTTATTCCGAAATTGTCTTTTCTCTTAACAATGAAATTAATTTGGATTTGACTTCACTCCGAACTTTTCTGATGCTATATTCATTATTATATTTTATATGATCAATGTTAAAATAATTAAATTCTTTGTATGGATATTATGTGTTAAACATTGTAAAGAATTCAACAATCATTTATTTTTTTTCACATTACATGCGATATATGTGTGAATATTTTAAGAACAATTTTTAAAATATTTATAATTTAAACAAGTGTTTCAATAATTTATACCTTGTGTTGATTCACAAGTTGACAAATTATTTGTTTCCAGAAATTCAACACAAATAAAATAACATATTTGACAAATTATTATATTTAATTCTAAAACAATTACAAAAATTCTATAAAAGCTAAATACTGTTCCCAAACCTTTTTAGAAAATATTTTTAGAAATTAAAATTTCATTTCTCCGAAACAATGAAATCACTCACAATAGTCTTCGTATTTGTAATTGCATTCAGTGTTTTGCAATTGATTGCTTGCAAATCTGGTAAGTGATGAGCAGTAATATTCAAGAATGCTCAATTCATCAATTTTTAGGCGTAATCTCTTAAAAATCCCTTTATTTTTATCATAAGATGTTAACATCGTATTATTTTTTCAGCTCAGAATAAAGGGACTTTTAAGAGATTACGAATTCAAATCGATGAATTGGGCATTCTTGAATATTACTGGTGATGTGCATGTAATTCTAGAAACAAGAGTTTTCCGTTAATGTTTCGCTTTATGTCAGTTTCTTTGATTAATCTGTGACCTAAGCTCAAGTTCAATACAAAATCAATTTAAATAATAAATCTTTTATAATGTGATTCTGTGAATGACTCAGATTTTATTTAATATTGATATTTGGCTTTCGGTCACACATTTATCAAATAAAATGACATAAAGCGAAACGATAACGATAAACTCTCGTTTCTAGAATTAAAATGGTTCAGTGATGAGAATCAATAAATATTTATTAAATGCATTTTAATACATGTTAAAGACAGAAACCAAACGATTACTCGTTTTAAAAGCTTAACATCGTGCTTTTGCTTCTTCTTCAACTTGCAGTGTAATTGAACTATAATATTCATATAAGTTCGTGAGAAATATCAATGAATTTGTAAACATATAAACAGCTTTAAAATTGACTATTAGTAAAATATATAAATTAATCGAGAAATCATATGAATATTATAGTGCAATTGCACTGCAAGTTAATGCAAAACCAAAGACGCGATGTTAAGCATTTAAATCAAGTTATCTTCAGGTTTCTGTCGTTTTTATGTACTAAAAACTTGTTTTTTTAAGGTCCGATCATAGTTTCCGATAGCCAGGGTGAAGAAGGCAATGAGCAAGGGTTGGAAGGAGTGTCTGCTATTGTAAGCAAATTGTCTGATATTGCGAAAAAGGTATGCGACTTCTTGGCTGATAAACAAGTGGACGACAGCGTAAAGTCCGTCTGCGCTACACTTGAAAATACAGACTTTAAAGCAGAAATCGACAAGGCAACAGGAGGGAAAGCATCAACATAACCATTCCGAAATTCCAAACAATTATCAGAAAATTGAAATTTTAAAAATGTAAAATCAAAAATAATGTTCTAAAATGTATTGTTCAACACTAAATTTAATTATAATTTAAATGAGCGGTTATTTATAATTTAATAAAAATATAAAATTGAAGATCTATTTTGAAATATTATTATATCTTTAATTAATAAAATATTGAAATACATTTAAATGATTTTTCAATTTTACTACGATTGATGACGTTATAAAAAAATTAAAAACAAGTCTTTTGATAAATTCATCATCAGAATTGCTTACATTATCATTATTCAATCTGCTGTATAAATTTTAGAAGGGATACATAACCTGAACTGTTCTGAGGTGACACCTCTAAAAGTTGTGCCATAAACGTATGATTAACAAAATGGTGGAATGTCAAGAAACCTATGCACATTAATAGAGGAGATCATTCTGAGTAGGGCATTTCTTTGCAAAATTTCCTAAACCTTGGCATGTAGTTGCTAGGGGGCGCTACAATATATAGTTTCAATTAATGAATTTTAACGCTTAAGACATCTATTATCACTAATTCGCACATGCTGAATTGATTGGAAATAGTCTAAAACTCGAAAAAAAGACTAATTATTAAGATAATGGGCTAAAAACAATAATTTGGTACACAAATGTCAGAATTTCAAGAGATTTTTAAGGATTTTAAAGATTAAAAGCATCAATAATCAATTCAGCATATTTGATTTAGATAAAATCAAAATTTTCGCAGACCAAGGATCAGGTCGATGCTAGCTCCGCGTCGATCTTATATCTACATCGGTTCAAGGTCTGAGAGCATTTGATTCTATCTATCAAACATGCTGAATCGAATATTAAATACTTCAATATTGAAAATGTAAAAACTTTCGAAATTGTGATCTTTGTGTGCCAAATTATTGATTTTAGCCCATTATCTCAATGATTAATCTGTTTTCGAGGTTGAGACTATTTCCAATCAATTCAGCATGTGCGAATTAGTCAGAATCGATGTCTCAAATGTTAAAATTAATTAATTTAAACTATATATTTTAGCGCCCTCTAGCAACTACATGCCGAGGTTTAGGAAATTTTGCAAAGAAATGCACTACTCAAAATGACCTCCTCTATTAATATGCATAGGTTTCTTGACATTCCACCATTTTTTTAATCATAGACTTATGGCACAACTTTTAGAAGCGTCAACTCAGAACAGTTCAGGTTATGTATCCCTAACTTCAAGGCAAGGCCAGCTTTAGACATTATAATTCTGCCATCCACACAAACGTGCGCACATGTGCAGAAATACTATTGCTTTTTAAATAAACACAACTAAGACGGACTCCGTTGGTTATTATTATGATGATTCATAACATTGTATTTTCTTAAAAAAATTCAACATTAAATTACGTTCGAGAGAGCAGCGGTAGCTCAGTGGGTGTGGTTCTCGCCCTACTGTGGCGAACGGTGGCTTGTTAGAGCCCAGCTAGTGATGTATACTTATTTATTTAGACTTTTTTCAACTAATATCCCTCTCATTTGTTCTCACTTGACTGCTAGCAATGAGTTCGTCTCTTGTTTTAGAAGGAGTGAGACAAAGTGCATTAGACACTATGACGCATAGCATTCGAGAACTACACTCACACTGAAAGGTACAAAAGGCGTTCATGAAAATGAATGAATGAATAAACTTTTATGCATTTTATTTGAAATTATTTTTATCAGAGCTTTATTATTCATTTATTAATAATGATAAATAATTTAAATAAATACATAAATGTTTACTAAAGATATACAGCTTTGATTGAAACTAGGGATGGCCAATAGGAGGGTATAACCAAAATACTCACCAGCTTTCAAGAAATGACAAAAATACCTCCTGAGTTGAAGAAAAAAGAAGATTTCAACTTAGAAAATTTGAGGAAATAGCGCCGAATGCGCCGTTTTTGAAGAATATTCTGTGAAATTCTGAATAAATTCTTAGAAAAATACTAGAATTTTATCAAAGGGAATTTTAAAATTCTTAATAAAATTAAAAATATTTGTCAATTGATATGATTTTGTTTTTTATAATGCATTCGATTGCAGTATAATTATTAAAGCACTTTCTCTGTGGTTATATTGAATTTTATATTCGAAATATTGTATATCTCTCCTATAAGTTAGTTGAGAATTCAACTACATTTATCCCAATCAAGCTTGAATCTATTTGATTTCTAATATGACTCCTACTCGTGAAATATTTTAGTAATAATTACTTTTAATCTGTTTTCGTGAAAACATCAAAAGCATATTTTAAATATATTTCAAAATATCATATGTTATGATTGAATGACAAACTTATTCCGTTTAAAAAATCTAAAAAATAGCCAAGTTAGTGCAAGATATGTCAATTGAGTGATTTAAAGTTCCTTTAACTAATCCAATGGCAAACATGAAATAAAAAAATTTCTTATACAATCTTTTAAAATAATTTTGTTGAAACAGGTTAAATTAACAAAAACAGAAATTTAATTTATAACATTGTAGAAATTCTAAAACATATAATATTTTAACTGATTTTGACACCCCTTTGGTCATCCCTATTAACTTAAAACAAAATTCATATAAAGGGAGACTAAATTCATTTTTTGAATTAAACACAAATCATTAATTGATTTATTCATTTGATTCATAAATTTATTTATCAGTGAAACTCATTTCTGCAATGAATTCAATTTCGATAATATTTCTTATACTCTGTCTGTCGTCCACTGGATTTGCAGGTCCTCTCTCTTATCAAAAGGGTATTCAATCAATTGTCTATAATTTATTTAATTTTATAATAACTAAAAATTAATTTAGATTTAATAGAGAGTAATGAACACAATATAGTTGAACGACAGCTCAATTTTTTCGCACCGATGCTATCGCCGGTCATAAATACATTGATTGGTGTAATGCAAACATCAATCGACACATTTCAACAACTTCTAAAGGGTGCCGACTCATTGCCCCCTCCATTAAATACCGTAATCAAAACTCTAGGAACACCACTGATCAATTCAATGAAGACAACGCTTGGTTTTGTCAAACAAATGGCCTCTGGTTTGGGTATAGCCCAACGATAATGGACTGAAATACTGTAGAAATAATTGATTTAAATTTATATAAATTTCTAAATAAATAATGCATTAAATCATAATTAAAATTGAATTTCTACTCAAAACCTATTATTTATTAAATATTTTTAACTTTTATCAAACAATATGTTCGAACTATTAATTGATGAAATAAAATAAAATTATATAACGTATATAAAAATAATTAAAAATAATTTGCTATTCTATTTATTTAATTGATTCTGATTTATCAAGAATATATTTCAAAAGAATTCTTTAGTTTTGTGAATTTACTAGTTAGAACTTCCAGATTAAGCAGGAATGGGTTAAATAAAAAGTAACTGCTGCACTATTCTATTGAGCATGGTGAATTTATTATAATTTTGTCAAAAATTATTTTGTAAACATATTCTCCATTTCTATTGAAGTAATAATTTAGTTCTCGTCTGTTGTATTTCACCGAATAGTGTCAAGAATTATACACAAATATTGAATTGAAAAATACTTTATTTTCTTAAATAAAACTGAATACAAGTGGACGTTAAGTCAGTAATTGTGAGAATGAAGACAACTCTTTGAATGCGAGAAATGTGTTTTTTTATAGTTATTTGTGGACAAAAAGCATTATTAGCGATAGGTCTGAATGGGGTTACAGAAGTCTATTTTAGTTTGTTTAGGGATTGAATTAAGAAATTGAAGAATTATTTATGTCAATTGTGATATATTTATAGTCGAAGTGGCCATTGAGGTCAAGCGCACCTCACTATTAGCATTAGATCTTTTCCTATTTGGAGAAATGTATAGTCAAATACTCCATTTCTCATGATTTTGGAGAAGTTTTGTCCATTTTGTAAAGAAATGGCAAATATTTTGTATATTCTTTTCTATTCGAAACATTAAAATATATAAAATTTATTTAATAAAGGTTAAAGACATACTGCATGTGAAATTGGAAAGAATTTTAGAACTGATCTAAAACTAAGGAATTTTTACCTGGAGCAAAAAATTTAAAAGACTAAATTTGATTTAATTTATTAAATTTTTAGTAAAAGTATTGTATTATTTGATTGAAAGTTATTTAAAATGTGTTTTTCTATTATAAAAATTAAAATGATTTAAAAACAATTTCAAAAATTTCTTCAGTAATATTTGAAAATCGTGTGCAAAATATTTCACTTTCGTATACTTTTTAAGCGACAAAAGTTTTCGTTTTAGTTTGACTATTATAAGTGTTGAAAGCAGTACTACAATTGCAATAATACAGAAATGAACAAATTTATATCAATATTCCTCATCGTCTGTCTCACGTCTAATGTATTCGGGGATTCATTACTCCAACAAAAAGGTATTGATTTGAAAATTTATTTTGATTTCAATAATTAAAGATCTCTAAATTTATTCACAGATACTTTAAATTTACCCAAGATAAAAACAATTATCAATATAATATATCAATATTTATATTATCATGACAAATTTGTAAGATTTGGTTTCATATTATAGCTCTGTTAAGGCAGCGTCAGTTAAAACCAATAGTTATTTCTTGTCGAGAGATCGATATCTTTTAGAACCTGTTGTGAGTCTACAGTATAAGCTTTGATAGACTACTTAAAATAGCAAATCTATTTGTGCCCAAATCCTAATTCTTTAGGATATATGATGATCTGGTAAACTTTCTTAATGCTCCACTTGTACTCATTGAAGTGGCCAAACATTTTCCAAATTGTTATTGTTATTGATTCCAAAAATTAATGTTTAAATTAATTGTTAGACACAGATAACAGAGTCAACAAACGCGAGACTCCTATCAAAGCTGTATTGGGCCGAACCGAACAAATGTTAGAATCAACTATCGATACCTGGAGAGGCATTATAAACGGCGCCAGCAATTTACCCCCTCCTTTCAATACTATAATATCAGCTAAAGGCATGCCTTTAATCGATGCAATGGAAAAAGTATTGGACGCTCTCAGAGGTATCAGTTCAGCCGCTTCCGGAGGAGGAGGAGGAGATTTATTTGGACAGTTCAAATTGCCAGGATTACCCAGTCTGCCCAGTCTGTCTAATTTAATCAACCAGTAATGGATTTAATGCACATGAAATTAAACTAAAAAATATCAATTAATAGATTGATTTTTTTATTTCTATTATAAATATTTAAAAATATTCTTTTGACTATTAAAACGGAATAAATATTTGATTATTTAGTTTGAAAATTAGCAATTTATTTTACAAATATTAAATTTATTTTTATATTTTCCTCCTTTTGAATTATTAAATTCAGAATTATTTCGTTTCATTTATCTAAAATTAAGCACTTTAAAAAAATTAAATGGAATATAAACAAGTTAAAATATATGTAATAGAGACTATCAAATATCAATATCAATTTACTTTGTATGCAATTATTGAATGAATATTTCTCAAAGAATCCTCTTTTATTAAATACGAGAAAATCTGCAT
Source organism: Liacarus xylariae (assembly GCA_034693365.1). Taxonomy (NCBI): domain Eukaryota; kingdom Metazoa; phylum Arthropoda; class Arachnida; order Sarcoptiformes; family Liacaridae; genus Liacarus; species Liacarus xylariae. The sequence goes on along the minus strand of JAQFXN010002981.1, from coordinate 753 downwards.
TTTTATTGTTTGGCACAGAATGTGAAGAATTTTTAGTAAAATATCGAAATGAATTCATTCACTATAAAAGTGAAGTAAAAATTTTAGGAATTATTTTTGATAATAAAATGCTATAAATATCGTCCGCCGACTCATCGGTAGAATCTGAACATAAGATAATTGAGTTAATGGAAGATATGATAAGACAAGTTGCGATCACTGGCGGCCACTGTAATACTGATCCGAATAAACGAGAAGACAAACAATGATTTAGAAAAATTAGAGACATTGGTCTCAAACAAGTGATTTCAGAGCCAATAAGAATAATACCGAATAACAGCTCAATTATAGTTCATATATATGTCAATCGTCTTATGAATGTCTGCGTTTCGGGAGTCCTGAAGGTCGAGATCGCAGATCACAGACCAGTGTTTATTAGCCGTCAATTAAATTCACAAAAGTATTGCAAAATTAATAATAATTTAATTAAATATAAAGACTGAACACATAAACCAAAACAATTTAATCAATGATTTTAATCATATGTTCGAAGACTAATCACCAGAATATTAATGCAAGCGTTGACGCCTTCACTAATCGCTTGATTTGTTTGTTCGAACAGAATATTCCGTTAAAAACAAGAAGAATAAGAACTTTTGCGAGACTTATATTAATAGATATAACCAGTGATGATCATCATTCAAATTTTGCGCTCATTCTTGGTACTTAATTAATTCACATGCTTTATTGCCATAAAAGTAAAGGAGTTTATGA
>JAQFXN010002980.1:0-11653 GCA_034693365.1 Liacarus xylariae | reverse complement strand
AGTTTCTTCTCTTTTTTAAGCTTTAATAGAAAGAACACTTTACATTCTCGCACTCAGTTTTCCACATTTTAACTGTAAGAATCAATTAATAAAAATTTTAAAATATATGAATTTATAAATATATACTGTATAAATTTAACTAAACTTTTATATTACTATTACAGTAAATTTATATAGTATGCAACCTCATTAAGTTTAAAATTCCTGAAATTAAAAAAATATTTTATTACCAACATTATTTTAAAATATTTGACCAATTTTAGATAAAAGTAAAATTAATTTTTCAAACTAGATTGTCTAAAACATTATTAGTCAAACAACACAAGTTTAATAATAGCATTGTTCTATTGGTTTCAAATGAATTGCGAGAGTTAAGAATGCCCTTTTCTAAATCCGAAAATATTATTGTTCCTAGGAAAAGTTAATCTTACCCCTTGGACATTCATTTGAAACCAATAGTATCTTTATATAATTGGATATATCAAATCAATCATTATAATTCTTGGTAAGATTTCAATGATTTAAATGTTTCATAAATTCTATTATTATGTGTTTTAATTGATTCAGGATTTAAGTGAAGTTTTTGTTTGACCTCTTCTCAGACTGAATTGAAGTCTGAATATTATTCAATGTTTTATTCATTAATGAAATAATATTCTCCATATTTGATAACCTTTTTTCTAAATTTACTATTGATTTCTCAACTGATACTGTTACATTAATTGATTGATCTGGTTTCTTTAAATTGGCATCATTTAAATTGATTGGTGATTCAGCTTGTCTTCTTGGTACAGTAAAATTACATATACTATTGCTTGAATAAATTTCTGATGAATTAACATAAAAATTTTCTCGAACATTTAATGAAGTGTTAGAGTAAATTCTGACATAATCAACGATAACTGCTGAACAAGTGTTATTGTAAAATTCAACATAATTTTCATTTTAATTACTAAACTAGATGGAAAATTAAATATTTCATGAATAACATTGTCGATTTGTCTGATTTTACCCGACAAACTACTTATTTATCCCACTTCATAAGTATAGACATTAATCTTGTCAAAAAACCATTTAATATCCCTTTCTTTCCATTCCAGAGCGTATGTGTGAAAATTTCCTAATGATGCATTTATAGGTCTAAAGTACACTTCAAAAGTATATCCAGGTTTATTTATTTCAAATCCATATTTTATTACTTGTTGGTCCAGATCATTTTCATATTTCATTAGAGTAATTGGCACTGTTTTTAAGCATCCAGACACATTTAGTAGTATCTCCACTCCAATATTTTTGCCCATTGGCAGAGCGGCTCGTATTTCAACCCGCCCTATTTTATATACACCTTTGCTGGACAGTTCAACAGCTCTAACCGGCAAAATATTTTCTTTATCGAATGCATTGGTAGTTATTAGTGCAAGAGTTCCATCGATTAATCGGAAACTATTGTATCGTATTGTATCACAATCAGTGAAAATCCACTTGATAAATTTTTAAATAAATAAAAAAATTATATAATAATTGAACAAACCTAGACTATTTTGAAAATAATAAATAATAACAGTTTATGAAATAACAATATTGACCAGTTATGTTAGCAGATGCATATTGCATTTTCTGAATATTTTTTTGCAAGATCCTGATAATCTATAATTTACATTTTAACTCAACTTTTTTAAAAATATTCGTTTTCTTGAATTCTTCTGAACGAAAATGAATAACAGCATCAGAACATGTTAAATTGGCCAACCAGGTGTTACTATCGAATTTAATATAATTAAACTCATCAATCAATTCTGTTCGATAGCCATTTCCTTGATCAATAAATTTACCATGACAAATATTTAGCAATAGATGTACAGATATCACCAGTAGAATCATATAATTCATTTTTTTAATGCAATGCTTTTATAATATTCAAAATTTAAAATAAAACAACAGAATAGTGTGTATTCAAGAATTTCATAACGTATTAAAAATAATAAGTGATTTCCTTTAGTTTAGTCTTCAACACGTGGCATGTATTAGTGTACAATATTTTGTATTGTAATAGTACTAATATTGTACACTAGTGCATGTCACGTGTTGAAGACAGGACTAAAGGATACCACTGAAAACAATAATTGAAGTAATGCTAACATTTATAAACAGTTTGTAATACTGAAATAAATTGTGTTTTTTTTTGTTTAGAGTAATTTGAATATTTTGGCCTAGTGAATTTCGGCCAGCTTTGGGAAACAAAAATAGATTCCGGTTTAATAGCATATAAATTAAGCGTAAATAAGAATTTGTAAAATTAAATCTTGCATATTATAGCAGTGTAAATTAACATTCAGCGGGGTTATACTGAAACATACCGAATACCGGTGTGAAGCCGTCAACTTTACAATAAACAGTCCGAATATAACCGTTGACCATATTTCTCAATAAATTATCAATAGCATAATAATAAGTATTGAAATTAACCATTTTAATAAGGGAATTTTTAAAATTCAATATTGATAATCTGCTTGTAAACTTAAGTTTTTTAAATAAATGATTAAATCACATTTGTCAAATGTAAAAATAGTTTTATCTAAAGTTCAATGCTTAATAATTGAGTAATATTCTCTATGTGGGAAATATATGTTATTTTATCCTGCTATGAAAACTTAAATTTCTTGTTGTTTTGATTTCTATTAAAAACAATATGGATCTCAATCTATTTATCTACCCTAAAATGATCGAAATACAACAGGCAAAAGCATTTAATATTCTCATCTATCAAAACATTTAAACACTAAAAACAGTTTACAATCAGAGATGATAAATAGCCGGTGGTTTTATTATATTTTTAAACTTGAGTCAAATAAACTTTTAAAAACTCTATAGAATGCAACAGAGTGTATAAATGCTTTCTTCAATCAAATTTGAAAAAATCCTAAAGACAACCGACTGTTTATCATCTCTGTTCACAATTGAGTTTTGAAAATCTTTAATTAATATTAAATTGATAACAATTGAACCTAAAAGTGATAATACAAAACTAATTTTATTTAATAAACTAATATAAATTTGATAGATGGGATATTAGATTTTAACATGGTTGTCCAAGATTCTGATTATTTTTTAGAATTTTTAAAAATCTATAAAAGGTTTATTGAAATTAAATTGATTACTTATTAATTTTTTTTAATATTTACAATAACTTTTTGTTAAAAAATGGAAAACATATGTAATTTTTATACGTGGAAGTGTTGTTTAATAATTTGCAAGCTACTTATTCAATCAGAATATTCAGTATAATAAATTATGAAACTTCTATTATTTAGCTTAAGTTTGTCCGTAATTATATGGTTGATCAAGTTAGATCTTAAAAGTTTCCTTTAGATGTACTGTTCAAACCTTTCCACTATTCTTAGATCGTATTATATTCCTCTTGATGATTAAAATAGTTTATAAATTGTTAAGCTGTATTTTATTGAGGAATATAGAACAAAATCATGTTGATACTCATATTAATCGAAGGCGCAGATAAAAATCCTAATTTCCTCCAATATTTATCATGAGTACTTAAAACTGATTTAAGGACTTGGGGACTTAATATTGATTAATTAATAGCTGATTAAATAAAGTGGATATTATTTATCACAAATTGAATTTAAGGAACATTTTATAATTTTCAGAATAAATACATAAAAAACAATTATAATTTTCATTCAATTTAGTTTTATAAATTTTAATTTTCCTAAATTTCCCTAGCAATTTAAATTAAAAACTGATTCAAATAAATAATTTTTCAATATTAGATATATAACTGCTAAAATTTCTAATTCCTTGCTGATAATTAAGATATTTCTTCTTATATGTAAAAAACACACAAACTCAAGATATATTTAATCTATCCAGCTAATAAACTACTTTCATATTGATTCGCTTTATTTTATATTTTATAGTAATTAGTGACCGAAAGCATAAAAGAAATACCTAATTATCTGAAATATAAATTTTGTTATAAAGAGTTTCTGAAAATTACTGATTAAAATAAAAATTTAATTGTTGTTATCGTTCACTGATTACTCAAATAATATGTAATAAAGCAAATTAATAATAAAATAGTCTATTTGCTGGATAGATTAAATATATCTTAAGTTTAGACTAATTAATTAATCATATTGTTTTGAAACAAAATGACGACAGTTAACTTTTATCAGATTTATTTTCTATTATATATACTTGTTAACAAATTGATAAATTAATAAGTGAAAGGTTTTTCTAAATTTTTGCCAATATGAATTCATGTTTTCTTCTAGCTGTTATTTTCATCAACGCTGCTCTTATTAGTTGCGCCGACTTCGATGTGACCACATATGGCGCCGACAAAGCCGGAGCAAAAAAGAGCACGGATGCAATTAAGAAAGCCATCGAGGCTGCAGTTGCTAAGGGAGGCGGTACTGTAGTGTTCCCAAAGGGCACATATCTGACCGGGCCAATTAATCTAAGGTCAAAAGTCACTCTTCACTTAGAAGACGGCACAAATATTAAATGGAGCACGGACAGGGCGGATTATCCCAAGATTACTGTGAAAGCACCCAGCGGTAAGCAAGAACTTCCAATCACCCCATTTATATATGCTTATGGCGAGACTGATATCGGTATTACTGGAAAGGGAACTCTGGACGGCCAGGGCAGTGTCCTGTTCCATGAGAAGAATGTGACCAGGCCAAACTTCATTCAAATTAATGAATGCACTGGCATTACCTTAACAGACATTACTGTTAAGAACAGTCCAATGATGAACATCAACCCAGTTTATTGTGACGACATCAAGATCACCGGGGTGACCATTAGCAACCCAGAGGACAGCCATAACACCGATGGTATAAACTGTAAATCGTGCAGAAATTTACAGATCACCAAGGTGACCATCAACACGGGGGATGATTGCATCGCTATTAATTCACATGACTTGGGCGGTGCGAAACGGCCGACAGAGAACGTGCATATTTCAGACTCGCATATGGGTGTATGTCATGCAGGGGTGGCTTTTGGGAGTGCAGTGTCCGGAGGCGTACATAACGTGACGGTCAGTAACTGTGTGTTTGACGGCTCCTATAAAGGCATATACGTTAAGACCAACCGTGAAAGGGGCGGAACCGTCGAGAATGTTGTCGTCACCGGTATTACAATGAATGTCAAGGATGAGGGCATTTGTCTGGCGATGGTCTACAACGGCACCACTCAGGCCGCACTCCACGACCCGAATGTTAAGAAAGAGGCCGTGACTGCGACCACACCTGTGATTCGTAACATTGAATTCAAAGATATTAAGGGCAGTGCGAAGACAGCCATTTGGTTGATCGGAGTGCCGGAGTCGCCCATTGAGGACATCACAATTACCAATGTTAATATTACCAGCAAAGAGAAGCAGGGGTTGATTAACACAAAGAATGTCACCATCAATGGCAAGAAAGAATCCTAAGGAAGAATTTCTATTTTATTTGGTCTAAAATAAATTTATTTGTTTCGGATGTTTAATAAAAAAGTATTTATATATCTGTTTTATAAGAAATATAAGAATGTACCCTTAATATCAATACATATATCTCTGCTCTCCTTGTTAATTCTCAAGAAGTTTTCATAGGATTAGCATATGTTCCCGTGCGCATTATTCCACTTCCTTTTTATTATCATCGGTTCCCATAGCATTGGAGGCTTTTAAACTTTAGTAAAATTGTGTATACGGGTGGCCAACCATACACACATCACTCGGGACTGGGCATCGCCTCGACAAGGTATCATCGAGAAGCCCAAATCCATTTTTTGGTCTGATATCGACTCGGTTTCTGTGACAAGATTAAGAGTTACTGGAGAGAGGTTCTATTTCTACTCGAAATGACACGTCAGGGACTTTGGAATAAAATTTTTTATTAAAAATACCAAATTAGAAGTTCAATTACATATTTAGTAGAATAAACTCAACGAGGGATTAGTTTTAATAGTAATACTTAATAATTTGATTAATAAATTTTGTTATAAAGAGTTTCTATGAATTATGTTTGAAATAACAACTCATTTGTTGTTATCGCTCATTGATTATTCAAATAATTTAAATAAAGCGAATAAATAAAAAAAAGTAGTCTATTAGCTGGATAGATTAAATATACTGTGTCTTGCGTTTATTTCAAAGTATTAACGCATTAAGTAAATGTAACGCTGACACTACTGTTATTCGTGTTTAAAGTCTGTTAAGAATTGATAGATTTCGGTAATAATAAATTTTTAATATTATTCTATTTTTATCATATAAGATTTTCATTGCCATGCAAGATCAAATTTAGAATCGAAATTCTAAATTGTTACAGTTTAGCCATTTAAAATGTCAGTAAAATTTTTACTATTCCACATCGATATTAAATCTGATGTTCTATTTTAACTGTAGGGCTGAGATACTCGCTTGCCATTCAGTACTGTTGTCTCAATATTATAGACACTATTCTTAATAACAGATAAAAAATTCTCGATTTTAGACAATCTTTTATCTAAATTTACTGACAAATATTCGATTGCATTACTGATATCTATCGATTGATCCTGCTGAATTCTAGACATTATAGCAGTACAAATACCAACAGCAGAACTTCTCTCGTGTGTTGAGTTATGAATGCTATGATTGTAGGAACTCTGGGGATAAACTCTGACATAATCAAGAACAAGTGCAGGACATTGTGTCTTGTACAGTTTATAATAGTTACTATTTTTCACCACTAATCTTATGATTAAACTACGGGGACAATTAAACAACTCTCTGGTAGATTTATCTGTATCACTTGACTTCTTGTTTAAATTAATATGCTTATAATTAATTTGATCCAGGAACCACTTAATCTCCTCCCCATTCCATTCTATAGCATATGTATGAAATTCGTTCAATGTAGTATGTATGGGTTTATATTCATCCTGGTGACTAAAAAAGGGTTTATAAATTGTAAAGCCATATTTTATAGTGGAATCCAGAACAAAATCATGTTGCATTAGAAATATATCGCCCTTCTGTTTGCACCCGGATTCATCTAGAAATGCTTCAACCGCTAGATGCCGTTCCAAAGGCAAAGCAGCACGTAGTTCAATTCGACCAAATTTGAATTTCTCCTTGCTTGATATTTCAATAGCCATGGTAAACTGTTCATCAATTTCTGTATTCATTGAGGCCAATGTAAGCGATCCGTCAATTAAACGAAAGCTCTCATTTGTTTTCTTAATACAGTCAGATATAGAGATATTTCCTTGATGATAATTTATAAAATGAAAAAATAATTAGAAAGATTATTCTAACAATTTATTAAGTGAAATGTTTTACAACGAATTATTTGTAAGGTACAAAATTTAAAATCTTTTTGAAAGATCTAGTCTAAGCAGCAAGCAGATTTGTTTTTTTTGTGGTCTAATTTTTGTATTTATATATTTTTTTATGCCTAGATTATAGCCCTTAAGAATATAGCAAACAAATTAGAATATGACTTTTTCAATTCACATTGCTAATTTTACGAAAAATGTTCCTGTTTATTCATAATCGGCAATAACAATTAAACTTTAAATCTTAAAAAGTTTAAATTTTACATAAATATCATTAATGGCAAAATATTCTTCATAAATCAATTCCATCAACAAAAAAATAAATGGCGAAAACTAAAAGTTGCTCACAATTTTAGAATTGCTATTTAAATTAAACTGCAAAGTATAAAATTAATTTTTCTTAAAACTCTACAAGATTCATATAGCTTAATTTTAGAATAAATCAATTTCATTCCATTACATTTGAGCTTAGCTGACCAGTCCTTATTATCAAATATATTTACGCTGCTATTATTAAACTCATCTGTCCAGATTTTACTTTTTTTAGAAAACAGATCCAACAGACCACCAGCACAAATATTTAACATCAGTGATATAAAAACACATGATATTCTAATAGATTTAAGCATTTTAAAAATCAATTTCTAAAATTTTTTATTATATTTAGTAAAAGATGTAAATAGTTCTGTGCAATAGACGAAAATTGTTTAATTTATAATGAAATGGGGTTTAACTCGATATCCATTTATATATCCATTAAAGATATAAATATAAAATGTAAATAATTTCTCAATGTTAAAATAATAAACATATAACTAATGAGTTCATAGAATTTAAATTAGTTTTTGTAAAAATAATATTTAAAAATATATTTTCTAGAAAATCAATGCTTTTATTTGTATAATAAAACTTTTTAAATATTTAACAATGTCAGTTGCTTGTTATCCAGTGTCAATTATTTAGCTTTATTTATCTATTTATTATGATTTTTTTGTACAGTCTGATTCTTGGGAATGAGACATATTAAATGATTTGATAATTTAAATTTCGGTTATCTAGGGTGAATGAAAATAACATGTATCCTTAATTCTGTACATGGTTACTAATCCACAGGTGACCACTTTACAACTGGTCAAATATATCCTTTCAAAAGAAACAATGCTTAGATCAGAACTCAATATTAATGTTACACAAACATCACTTCCTTTGTAAGATATACTTTAACATTACCGCACTTAATATTTTTCAGTTTCCCGGACAAAACATCGCGAACAAAACATCGACGGACAAAACATCGCGGATAAAAAGCGAATGACAAAAACATCGAATAACAAAAACATCGAATGACAAAAACATCGAATGACAAAAACATCGAATGACAAAAACATAGAAAAATCAAATAATGTTTAAAAGTTTTTAAAAATTAATTGTAATAATTTTTTAGGATAAATATGAAATATAGGTTTTTAAATTTATTTTTTATTACTATTTATCTTATATAGAAATAAACCAAATACATCCACCCTCTAAAACATTGTAAAAAACCTCTTTTACTTTACAATTCAAAATAATTTGTTTAATTTTATCTTTTTTTTAGTACTCCCGCTTTCTAACAATTAATTTGTAAAAAGTCTTGAACAATATTTTATTTTTCGATGCTTTTGTTATTCGATGTTTTTGTCATTCAATGTTCTTGTCATTCGATGTTTGTGTCATTCAATGTTTTTGTAATTCGATGTTTTGTCCGCGTTGTTTTGTCCTTCGACGTTTTTGCTTTCGATGTTTAGTTCAGGAACCATATTTTATAATCCAAAGACACCCAATACTATCTCTATTAGTTTGACAAATATTTTAAGTTTAATCAGTAAATGGAAATGTTATCACATTTTGCAAATAAGCATAAACTCTATACAGTATTAGCAAAATATAATAAATATAAAATATAAGCTAAAAAAAAGCAATAATGAAATTATTTATTCCTAGATTTGAAATCCAGTCTCGTATTCGATAATTTGAATTACATATTCTCTAAGTTTGCAGAATTTGTTAAACAATGCGTTAAATTAAAACTATTCTTATTCAAAGTAATAACATATAAAATCCAATTATCAAAATAGACTACAAAGGAGTATATCAGTGATGGTCACAGAAGAATATGGGGCAATATTTTCACTTTTCAATTTCGCTTTAAGATTTGTCTCCGATAGAGAATAAAAAATAATCTATTGAGCTTTTTAATCGCATTGCTCAAATTTGTCATAGAAGCCCAAAAATTAGCAATCTCAGTATTTTTCCTTATATTTAACAATTTTATTAATAATGTGATTAAAAAGCATAAAAAACTCCAATAGTAATAATTAACGGATATTCTATGGATAGCTATGGATAGCTATGGATATAATGTTCTCATTTATTGTTGCAAAATTAATTCAAATGTTTAATTCAAAGCTAAAAAATAAAATAAAATACAAATTTCACGAATCAAGAATAGAAAATACAGATTAAGCAGTAATTACAAGATTGTATTGTTTGAGAATAGAGTGAAATAAAGTTCACTTAATTTGACAATAAATAGGAGAAAAAATAAGACAAAAAAGATTAGTTATGTTAACCGAAAAGTGCTTAGAAAAGCAGTTTCTTTTGGAGGCCTTCTATTCATTTGTGTTGTGCTCTCGAAATGAAATATGCCTTCAATACAACACAATTGTGACAGAATTGCATTTAGAAAGTGTGCGATCGGTGCCTCTAAATTGCATTAGTATTAGTCCCCTCTCTGTCTCACAGCTCGTTATATAGCATTACATATATTGCATACAAGTGTCACTTTCGGGTATCATTCACTTTGTTATCAACTTTTGCCATCTCTTTCTCCTTCTTATTCTTCCTCTTTGTCTTAATGTAGGTCTTGTTCTTCTAATACCACTACCTCTACAGCACTCTATCGTTACATATATTTTATTAGATGTGAAGCGAAGAAAAAAAGTTAAGTACAGGTTATTTATATTTAATAATAGGGCATATTTTGAACGACTCCTTCAATAATGTATTGACTAACAAGTGTTTGATTGAAGTCTTAGCAAACATTGAGACAAAGATTTCAATTCAATCTAAAAATCAATATAAAATTCATTTGTTTCTTATTGATTGATGAAAAACTAGAAATTGATATTTGTGTGATGTATACTCCGGTCAATACTTATCTTATATTATATGAGACACAAGAGAAATATCTATACAATAGGATAGGAAGAGAAGGAATAGAATAAGATATATACAAATGTGTGTGTGTTTTGGCGAGAATTTCGCCAGTTTTTTGTCAGACAACTGGTGCTAATTGGATGGCAATAATCCAAATGAGAGAAGATGGTTGGCGTCAAGTGCTCCTCATGTCATCAGTGCTATCATACACATCGCTAATACAATTATTCGATACAATTGGTCGTCTCCGGCCTTGTCCTCTGGCAGTTGGGTGCGAGTGCTTATTATTGAGTTAGTGGCAAAGAAAACTTAATTCAAACTTAAGGGATTTCGGGTGACACCAGTGCTCAAAGTCCTAAAAGCAAAAGAAAATATGTGACACATTCAAGAAAATGCATTGTTAGCGAAGAGTCAAAAAGTTTTGTTTGCCATCACAACCATTGCTCTCTCATTACTTTATTGGGGTATTGCAGACGCGTAGCCATTGTAACAAACATTTTATTACAAAAAACAATTTAAAAATATTAATCAAAGAATATTTTCAAGGAATCACTTTCATTAAATACAATTCTTTGACTAACAAATACTGAATTAATGGATAAATGAATTGTAAATCAATTATTTCAAAAAACCAGTTCAGACAGAATTTTTAAAAAATATTGTTATTAAAGATATTCAGTTATTATGAGGAAAAACTTGAAAATCGATGAAATTCTATAAAACGAAAACTTCATTTTCATAAATGAATTATTGCTATTTGAGTGAGTTTTTGGTTTTTAAATTTGGCATTTGCTAGAAGAAAATCAGTATTACTTTAAAACTAGAGTACTGTTAGTATATGTGTTGGTACGCCTCTCATCATATTAGTTGTCGCATCGCATAATACTCTCGACCCCTGTATTTCTCACTAACGAACCAAAGCCTTTTTTGAAACTTATTGAAAGCTCTGTGAGGTATAAAAATTAATGAGACTGTGAGAGAAGCGCCAGAAGTGCCAATTATTGCAGTGAAGAACATTTTTTCACTAATGGCATCGTTTGAGAGTTGAATCAACGAATTGAACAAATCAAACGCAAATACTATGCTCTCTCTCTCTATCCCTCCCTTCCTCTCTCTCTCC
>JAQFXN010002979.1:0-11659 GCA_034693365.1 Liacarus xylariae | reverse complement strand
CGGAACATTGTTGTGCCACCAGTAGAGGCCATCACTATGAATATAGACTAAAGAAACAGGACTAATTAATGCCTTAATGCCTTAAGTGATGGCCTCTGCTGGTGGCTCAGAACATTATTCCGCGATATTTAAAAAATATGTGCTTTTCGTCTTTGATGTTTATAACATATGGAAAATGATTTTAATTTATATATACAATCCATTTTTCAATTAAATCAAATAAATTCAATTACAGTTATAGTCCAAATAAATGCAAATATTCTATTAAATAATCTGTTTTCGAGAAAAATTCATTGTAATCTTGTGATTTTTAAAAATAAACCAGAATTTAGTTTAATTTTATTTATAAATAGATTTTAGGCAGTTTAAAAAGGTGTTTTAGAACAAAAACCAATTTATACCTGACAAAATTGTAAAATAAAATTCAAATATTTTACTAAAAAAATTGAAACAATCAGTAAAAGTCTCACTCATTTTTAAATTTTATAAAATTTTGCAACCTTATATATAAATTAACAAAATTAAATTGCTAGAAGTGATTAGAATCATGTGATAAAAGTGGATATAAATTTCAATATAAATGGAGAATAACTGGCAGAATATAATTATATTCTGACGATTGAGGGTCCCTGGATGGGGATGAAAATTTGTTGTTTTTTCAATTTTAATTCATAATTTAGATCAAAATAAGCAATCTGACAAAATACTAGGGTGATCTAGGGAAGTTTGAGGGAAAACTTAAGTAATAAATCCTGAGTGTTAAATACTGCAATATTACATAACTTCAGAGGTTTTATGGTCTTCAAGAATCAACTAACCTCACAAAATATATATCGTTAGAAAGCTATGGCGTGACTAATCCAACGGCATATAACACATTACCGTTGGTACCGCCGTGTTTGTCACTCACCGCAGAGGAATAATTTTGCTCGCTATTGAATAAGCTTTCCAACGATATATATATATATTGTGAGACTAATTGAATCTTGAAGACTATAAATCGAGTTAATTTATGTATTGTTACAGTAGTTTTAACACTCAAAATTTATCACCTAGGTTTTCGAGCGCACCCTGGTATTTTTCCAGATTACTTATTTTAGTCATATTTGTGGATTAAAATTGAAAAAACCTCAAATTTTCATCACCACTTAGGGACCCTCAATAGTGAGAAGAATCTATTAAGTGTTTAAAAGTTTATATTTTACAGAACAAATAACTAATTTAAGAGTTTTGGTTTGTTCGAACATTAATTTTTTTCATGTTATATCAAAGTTGTATTGCCTTTGGCGGGAAACTGAAGTAAATAATTTTGACAATTAATATTTTTACAGAGTTTTCGATAAAATGCGATGATTTTGTTACCCGATGACGCAATACACCCTGCTGAACTCCTAAGCTCTAAACTCTAACTTACTAGAGAATAAGAACTGTTGACCTTTCACTTTTATATCTTGAAAAATTCATCCACAGTATATATTGAATTTTGATTTTAAAATTTGATTGATTTGTACACAAATAAAATTAAATAATATTAATATTATATACATGTTCATTTTTGTTGTTTTGTTTCGAGCAATTAAAATAATTTTTAATATTTGGATTTTGTATTAATTATTCGTCAATTATATCCAAAAAAGCATAAATTATTGTTTTTCAAATAATGTATGAATGCATTCAAAATTAGGCGAATCGATAATAATATTAAAAGTGAACGCAAGCGTCAAAACTTGTGGTTAACAATTGGGACAAATATATTGTTTAGAATATTCTCTATAGACTATGCATTAGTCAACAGCAACATAATTGTGCGCTCAAACATTATAATGTGCCGCAAATTGAAGTGTTTTTCAATTACATAACTATTTGCAGAACTTTTTTAAAATAACCGATTTATGAATGAAATTGATTTAAAGAATTTTCAATCGATTTAAAAAGTTATCGATGTATTCCATCAGCCATTGGGTGCGGTTTTGCAATCAAATTATGTCAAATCGAAACTAATTCAACAATTCTATTAAAATGACTCATAATTTAATTCACAACTATAAGCAAATCGATTCTATCAAATAATTACATGACTTCAAGACCTAATGACAGAATTTTATTGAAACTATTTTTTTGAAAAGTAAGTCAAATCAAAAATATTTTTAATCTCTTTTAGTATTGGGAAAACATTCTATAAGCGAAGGATAAGTGCTCTGAATCATCGAATTCCTGTACCCTTATTCCTGATACAGAATAATCATTGACTAATTCGAAAACAATATACATATTTATCATTGAGAGACCCAAAGTGTATTCAAAATGTGTAATCTCTATGACAACACTTACAAAACAAGTGTTTAATCTTTTTTATATTCATTTCTGGTTTTATTTGGAAACTTATATTTTGTCAAAACATAATTAAATTAATCAAAGACTGATTAATTGTAGTTTAGAGGATATATGGAAAATAATGTTAACTAAACTAAACTAAACTAAACTAATTGATAGAATTAGCAAAACAACAGAATTTTAATTTAATTTATTAAAAAATTATAATAATTAAGTTATTCTATGTATTACAGTATATATATTTCACTGGAGGGGTGTAATTGTGTTATATCCTTATCCCTTGTTATTTTTGCTTAATTATTTGAAACAAACTTATAGTTTAAAGACTCTATTCTGTAATTATATTAAGAATTTGTAGAACTATTACAGTTTAAGTGTTTGAAAGGACTGTTTCAAAAAAGTGTCATTTAAGGGGTAATACTGAACGACTTAATGTTTAAGCATTATTTGAGGCAATAATTGTCAGAAATAAACTCGTTTTTTCTTAAGAATGTACAACTAATAGACTATCTTTTACTCATTGACTTTATTTGTTTTATTTCATTAATCTATGACCGACAGTTCAATTTCAATATGAAATAATTTGAAGTAAAAATTTTGTTATAAATAGTTTCTATCAATTATTAAGGTTTCACTTCAAACTTATATTTGTAAAAGATAGTCTATTAGCTGTACATTCTTAAGAAAAAGCGAGTTTATATTAAATTATTTCTGTCATAATATGTATAAGCAGTGATGCAGAGAATCTGGTACAGCCGGGAATACCCCCTCTGTGATTTTAGCCAATACCCCTATAGGTCATTTGCTAGATAACCTTGTCATTTTCAAGTATTCGCATCCCTGTGTAGAAGTGAGAAAGAGTTAAATTTTTGACAATTAAAGTAAACTTAAGTATAATAAATTTGATTTGATTTATGAATTTGTAAGATTCTAACGATTCTAAAGATTCTCCGATATTAGTTTTTAAAAATAGATTTTTGAATTACAATTTTTACAAGCTAAATATGAGTCAGAATTGTTAATTAGTACATTTAATTGTCTGTAATCAAACAGATTAATTATTGAAATTTGCATATTTTATGTATTCTTGATCATAACAAACATTCAAATAGACTCACATAGATTTTTAATAAGTTTAGGGATGGCCAAAGATCTCAAAATCAGGAGGTATAGGGTACTAATAAGAGCCTCGAAGTCACAGGGGAGATATAGGGGATGATGTTTTTCAATCGTCAAATTCTTTCAAAATTTAACAGAATTTGACAGAATTCAGGCAAATTATGATAAATTCTGTAAGAACTGTGGCCAAACTGCAGAATGTGGCCAAATTTAGCAAGAATTTGATTAAAATTCTGATATTTTTCTAAGAATTTAAGACAGAATTGTACTGAATATTGCAAAAAGATGCCCTCAGCTCTGTTTCCTCAAAAATCCTAAAGAGACCTCGTTATTATTTCCTCTTTCGAAGAAAAAGGATAATATAAATTCGTTAGCACCCCATCCACCGACACCGCTGCCACTTAAGCTTTTACTGGAGAGAAGATATGAAAGAGAAGATATATGTGTTAATGGCCCTTTCTTGTTTCATCATACGGGTGGATATGCACATCATAAAATGTAATTGCAGGAGTGCGCTTTCAGTTCGGCTTGACCGTCCTTGTTCCTCCATCACAGGAACTGTATTTTGGTTATTTTCAGATTTTTCGGGGGTATCTTGGTTATTCGACCTATTGTGCATCCATAAACAAGCTCATGAGTTTAAACACAAGTTCATAATTTCTTAATCTAATCTAGATGCCTGTCATCCCGTCATAGTTGATATTTTGTTACAGTCAAGAGTAGATATTGTAAATAATATAAAATTGCATAAAACATGCATGTTTCAAGTAATTTATCTGGTAGGTGGAATACAAATGCTACATTTAGAATACTGTATTTCATTATATTGTAATAAATTATTACTATTGTGTGGAAAACATATTTTAAAATTGCAAATCAATTTATATGGCAGGTCCAAATTTAAGAAATTCATGTAAGCCCAGACCGAGGCCTAAAATGAACCTAAGTTCTTCATGCTAACGCCCAAACTCTTAATTGTCTGTCAAAATGATTTTTTAGCCAAAGAAACTAATGAAATGTTAATACAGTTCAAATAAACCGGAAAATACATTTACTTTCTCAAGGATTTTCACTGACTTTCTATTTCTAATAGTTATTTAGATTGTCGTGTTTCAGAGTTGGGCGATCAGAGTATTGTTTTGAGTATTGATTCTACATTTTTTTATCTTAAATTTAAAATAAGATCTCATTTATTAAATTAACATTTAATTTTTAAAAAAATACAACTGAATATTATGAGGTGTAATATATTTGTAAAATTTTATTAAAAATCAATTTTATTCTTTGAATCATATTTATTATCAAATAGTCGAGAAATATTTAATCTATACAACAGTTTATAAGATCCCTCAATAATAGATCAATAAATAAAATAAAACATAAAATGAATTCTATATATAATTATAGCTTAAAGTATTGTAGACTAATGTAGAGTATTATACAATCATTATTAAAGTGAGTCAAACAAATGCTTATTGATATCAGGAATCGTGACTATAAAACAAATCTCAATCGATTTAATACATAGACGACAGAGTAATAAACATTTTCTCGTAATCTCACTAACGGAGTGACAGATTTAATATTTGTGTATTTACTTCCGTATATAAATTATAGCTCTAATGAATATATTTATGAAATCAGTGGAAATAAAAAATATTTTTAATTACAAATACTGTTTCCGAAAACATTTATTTAGAAATTCTTTGAGCGTAAGTTCATTTTGTAAATAAGAATAATATTTAGTAATAATTTAGATTTGCTTTTAGTTGTATTAAAATGGTTTCGATTGTTTCAAATGTTCGTTACTCTCGACCCAAATCAAGTGAATGAGACGTGATTTTAATTTTAATCTCATTTACATTAAGTGAAACTATTCTAGACCTGAGTTTATATTATATCTCTATTTTTATCACGTTTTCAAAGAACATATATTTATAATAAGAATTTGAACATAAGTTTTAGCCCCTGTAAAAAGCTATACAAGTCGTACAAGTTTTGGTCAAACTTTCCAATAGCTTATTAAATAACTTATAAAAAATTTAAATTATATTTTTAATCAGAGTTGTGGTTGGATGAGCGTCCAGCCCAGAATACACCCCCTTATTGTTTTGATAGGATACCCCTATAGGCTCTCCACAAGGTACTCCCCTCCCCCTAATGGTAACTTTTCAGGAAACTGTGCCGATTTCGGAAAATTCTATCTAATTGTCGTAATATTCTGTAAAATTTCCTTTTATTTCTGTCAAACCGTATCAAAAATATTTTATAAATAATTATTAATACATAAAAAGCGGTTTAATAAATACATCCTCCTTAATCTTCTAGCCCATTTTACCTTCTCCTAGACACTTCTAGGCTCTCGCAGAAAAAATACCCCCTGCCGTTTTGAACCTTTTACATCCTTGATTTCTAATAACTTATTAGTAATAATTTATATTTCAAATAAATCTAAATTTAAATTATTTTTGTTTACAGATTTCAATAAAAAAAATCATTTAATATGAAAAATCAAGTTAAAATCACGAAAATGAAAAGATTTATCTATTAATTAATCAAAGAGCAAACAGGAAAGCAATTTTTAAAAATTTTCTTTTATATGTTGGCAATAATTTTTAACATATTTTATATGAAACCCACAAATATATGGTCTTATATTTAAAATTTTGATAAACTGAAAAACAATTTTTTGTACACTATCTGTAAATTATTTCTGAGAGAATAGTTTTTGAAAAAATGGAAAGTAAAGAGAAATTGACTAAAAATGAGAGCAAATTTTCATCTCTAATGAACTTAATTAAAAGAGAGTCCATCGAAGAAATCAAAGAAGTCCTACAGAAATGGTCCTATTTATTAAAATACAGAGATAAAAGTAGCCGGACTCCTTTGCATTTTTGCTCCGAACACTCCAGTGCCTTATGTGCGGATTTAATACTAGATAAATGTCCAGATTTGTTATCAGCACAAGACAATGATGGCTACACAGCATTACATTTAAGTGTGATTTGTGGCAATCAATTGATTACACGTTATTTGATTAGCAAAAGTGATGTGAATTTATTGAATTTGTGCGACAATGAGAGTCACACAGCTATACATTGGGCCACAGTTTGTGGTGAACTGGAATGCCTGGACTTACTATTAAATGTATAAATATATTTATTTTAATTGAATTATCGATTGAAAAGTATAAAAAAGATAATAATTCCAACTCTAGTCTGGCGCACATCCCTCAAGAGCTGACATTCACGGGGCATATCCTATACACTATTCCGCGCAGATGTGCAGTCCTCACAGCGGTATTTGTGTTAAAAACGATTCTCGAATAGGACTCGCAGTTCTCAACCGACTTCTTCGCAATACAGAGGTTGATGTGAATTGTGTTGATAACGATGGCCGAACACCTCTCTTATGGGCTGCCAGTGCTGGTGAGTTACGCTTGAAAAATACAAAAGTATGTGTTTTAATTAGGATATAGTTTGACACAATACAACTTTAGAACAGTAGGGTTTGATTGCACAGTAAAGCTTGTGCCTGTCAATATAGTTGAATCAAATGAATTAAGCAGTAAATAATCTTGTCCAAATTATCTTAAAGTAAAACCCATTCTTTGGTATTTTTCAAGTGTGTGTGTGTTTTTCACTGTATCACAGTTTAAGACTAGTATTTCACTCACAACTTAAGCCAATATAAGTTTTTACTATTGTATTCGTTTGGCACAGAACTACGTGTGAGTAAAATAACTTATTCTTCAGGTAGTGGTGACGCACTCTTAATCCTTATTAATGCCGGCGCTAACGTCACTTCCAAAGACAAGGACGGATTGACGGGTCAGTTAGTAGAATGGGTTTTGTTGTATTTGCAGTAATCATGAATTCATTTAGCACTTCATTGCGCTTCCAGTAGAGGACATATTGATTGTGTCGAAACATTAATTACTTTGTGCGGCGCAGACATCAATCAAATGGACACAAATGGTTGTCCACCGCTCTTCTATGCGGTCACTTTAGGCCACGCAGACTGTACTCGAGTTCTAATCGAATCCGGAGCTGACGTTAATGTACAGGATTTCAAAGGAAGAACTGCAGCTCATTGTGGTTAATATGGGATAAAATTTGACTTTTGTATCAATAATTTCTAATTTAAACAAATATTTTCATCTAAAGGCGCGGCCAGGGGTCAACTCGAAACCATTAAGATTTTAGGACAACTCGGCGCTAATCTATGGCTGAGGAATGTTAGGGGAGATTTGCCATTACATGAAGCCGTCAAGTCTGGGCGAAAAGGTATGAAAAATTATAATTTCATTGATTTAAAAACTTTTTAATATTGAAATAACATTAAATGTAATAAAAGAGAGAAAGTATTATAAAAATGTTTAATAAAATTTTAGAATTGGTTAAATGGCTTTTGGATCAGATCCCGGCCGCAGTCAATGCCACCAATTTATTCGGTCGTTCGGCTCTACACATAGCGGCCATTAATAATAATATAGAAATGTCCAAAATATTAATAGATATCGGCGCAGATGTTAATACTGTTATGAAACTTAAGGGACATTTCATTACACCATTAGACGCAGCCCTACAGAAAGGATACCGAGGAGTGGCCAAGTATTTGTTACTTCACGGAGCACTACCCGCTTCCAGAATTAGCCACAACTTAAACAAAACAGTTATCCAAAGGTTGCCCTCAGCCCAGAGACCAGTCGATAGCTTCACTACATATGAGAACAGTAGTCCTATCGATAGCTTAGATGAATGGAAGATCAGAACAGATGACAGCTCTGACTCTGCACTTCATTCTCAAACACAATCCAATCGAATGGGAAGTTCGAGAACACAATTACCTAAATTGCCAACACTTGTCACAAATGCCGATCAAATGCCAGAAACGAGTTCATCGACCACTTCATCGGTGATGGAAAACGGAAACCATATTAAGAATGTAAGAGAATTCGATACTCCGCTCAACGATAGGCCAACAAATCTAAAACAAGCGATTATTACAAATGTTTACGTAACAAATACACCCATTTGTCACTCAAAACGTGTTCCGCCGCTCAAGAAAGTCAAGAAAAAGCGAAAGTCATTGTATGAAAAGGAAGATTCAAAAGCATTGAGAGTTTATACGCCATCCATGTCTTCGTCTTCATCTCTAATCAATGGCGAAGACAATGGATTTAAAGTTGTTTTAGAAACTAAAGACAAATCAAATTTTAAATTAAACGAATCGACAAATAAAGAATTGACTTCTGATAAAGAATTTGAAGAAATGTACTTAAATACTGACGACAACGAAGTTCTGTCACAAAATGAAATCCAAACAAATCAAGTAATGGATGGACAGAAAGAAGAAGAGGTTATTCAAAATGAAGTCATTTCAGACAAATCTAAGTTCACTGACACACAAGTATTGACTGCCGAAGTATCAGAGGTTAAGGAACAAACAATTGATGACAGAGATAAAGTAGTTTTGGAACCAATCTTGGCTAAAGAATTGGCAAAAAGTGATAAAATAAGTGAAACCAAAGATAAGACAACAGAAACAATGAAAGCAAAGGAAATTGAAATTCAGTCAACAGTTTCTAAAAATGAAGCAAAAACTAAAACAACACAAAACAGTGAAATGAAGACAATTAAAGATAATCTTGATTTGAGTGAAAATGAAAAACAAGAAATAGTCCCAAAAGTTAAAGCGAGAAAAGAATTTGAGACCAAATTGAATAAATTAAAAGAAAATCCTTTAAAAAGAGACAAGTCTTCCGACCGAAAGTCCGAATTAGTAAGTGATTCGAGTCTTAATACCAGAAGTGATGATAAAAATAAGACACTTTCAGACCATAAATCAGATTCGGATTCATTAAAACAGAAATCGGTTAATAAGAAAAATATTGTAAAGAAGTCTTCGACTGTAAGAACAAATGGAAAAGAAATTGTGGAAAAATCTAAAGAAGTCTCTAATTTGAGTGGAAATGAAAAACAAAAAATTGTTCCAAAAGTCAAAGCGAGAAAAGAATTTGAGACAAAAATGAATAAATTAAAAGAAAATTCTTTAAAAGGAGACGAGTCTTCGGATCCAAAGTCAGAATTAGTAAGTGATTCGAGTCTTAATACCAGAAGTGATGATAAAAAGGCTAAAGAATTTGATAAAATGATGGAAAATATAGACGAAGACAATAGAGATATCGATTCTATAACTTACATAAAATCAGACGAAGAATCGGTGAAAAGTGCCATCAGTTCTGCGAAGAAGAGCACAGATAGAGATGTTAGTGATTTGCAGACAGACTTAGACAATGATATAAAGACTGAATCAGAAAAACATATAAAGACTGAATCAGTAAGTGATAAAAGTTTAAAAACATCAGAAATCGATATAAAATCAGATAAAAGTTTAAAAACATCAGAAATCGATATAAAATCAGATAAAAGTTCTAAAAAGATTGAGATTCAATCAAAAAAGAGTTCAGAAAAAGAAGAGAATGGAGAAAATGAATATTACGATCAATGGGAAAGTGATTCGGAAAGGACTGTCATTGATTCAGACAATAAACAATTATCTGAAGACTTCAATAATAATAGTGTCGGAAAAATTAATACCGAAAGTGAGTCTAAAATAGAAAATAAAAACAAAGACTTAATTGAATTGAAGACTACAAATGAAAATAAAACTATAATTAAAGACAACAGAAAATTAAGTGAAACTAAAGCTAAAGTAAAACATAAAGAAGTGAAGACAACAAAAGATAAAATTGAATCAAAGAATTTGACAAAAAGTATAGAAAATTCTGAAAAACAGAAAAATAAAAAGAATATAAAGACTAACACAAAAAAGTCTGAAAATAAATTGTCGACAAATGATAAGTCAATAAAAGATAACAAACAAATAAAGGGTCAAAAAATCAATAATAATAAGCAAATAATAGGCAAAACATCCAGTGTTTCCAAAATCAAAGATAAGAATAATACGAGAGATCTTTTAAAACCAATCGATTCTTTAGAAAATAAATCATTTTTATCGACGAGTGATATGAGTTTGAATAAGTCTATCGACAATAAGAATGAATTGAAAACAAATCAATTGAAAAATTCAATCTCTAATCAAGAAATTAATATTAATGAAAGCGAAACAAAACAAAAGTTAACAAACTTTTCAAGCGATGAATCAATTTTTGATTCCGCATTAGTTATAGAGGAAATGGAAAGAAATGATTCACAAATGTATTCATCACTTATGGATCAAATCTATTCAAATGTCGACACACTATCACCTCTGGAACATATAGAAAGAACTGACTATTCGCCGGATAGGGAACAGTTTCATATGTGCACTGAATATTGTGATTCAAGCCAAGTGCACCATCAGTGCCATAAGTCAGACCATTCATGCCATAAGTCTGAGTCGAGATGTAGTCATAGATACCACTTCAAGACAATGCCCGCAACTGTAGGCAAAGTGGAAGTCAGACATATCGGCTCAAGAGTTGATTCCATACGAGATAATCGATACACAGATAATGCAACAAAATATAACAGACAAACACATAAACGGATACGAAGAGTGAGACCCAGTTCTGACGGATACAAATCCGTTGATTTAAATCTAATAACACAAACAGTAGAAAAAAGTTTGCGAAAGTGAGTCTATAATTATTGGCAAAAATTATATTCAATTAAAAATTAGTTGTAATCAAAATAATTAACTCATTTGAATAAATGAATAATAAAATTGTAATAATTATTTGCATTCGTTTAGATACCAATTGGAGCGGAAACTATTTGAAGAACTGCATGATTTGAAGCGATTCCAGATTAGAAGCGGAAGATCTAATGAGATTTTAATGGTTAAAAGACTGGTCGATAAGTTTAGAAAAGACGTGAAGGCGCCAGGAATGACCGATTTTGATGGACCCTATACTTACAAAAACTATGAATACTATTTGTACGGTAAGTGAAATAAGTGTAATTGGGATTCAGTGATGCGCACGACTTGACCACAAAGTATTATTGTGTAAAATCAGCAAATATGTGATCAGAAAATGATTTTGGATCATAAAGTTTATCAAATTCTACAGATTTATCACAAAAACTGATTTATCAAATAATATATCATAACTATAAAGAATCTTAATTCTAGTAATGGTTTGAATTCCGACATGGTCTGAAAGATCTCCAAATGCTAAAATGCCTTCGTATAAAAAAGT
>JAQFXN010002978.1:0-11659 GCA_034693365.1 Liacarus xylariae | reverse complement strand
TAGAAAGGACATATTAATCATAAATTCACATAAATCTGAATTGAATTCTTTACTATTATTAAATAAATTTTGGGCACAAATTGGTTGTGATTTAGTTTTCAAGTTTATCTCTGTTATCTTGTGTTGATGTGCTCACAACAGCTCTTACCACATCTAAAATACTGTCTAAGTTCTTAGATAATTAGCAAAATTTTATCAAATTCTGTTAAATTCTTGCAAAATTTATCATAATTTGCCTGAAATCTGTCAAGTTCCGTTACATTTTTGAAGAATCTGTCGAAATTTGATTAAATTGTCATAAATAATTAAATTCTGCAAGAATTTGACAATTGAAAAATACCCCGCCTTATACTCCCATGTGATTTTAAGGCTCTTATCAATACCTTAAACCCCTTGACTTTGAAGTTATTGCCCATCCCTAAAATAGGCACTTATAGGTGAAATAAAACTTGTTTAAAATGCTTCTAAGCATATGATTGTTATGCACACCAATTCTGGAAGCGGCCTATGAACCGGCAAAATAGTCCCGATAGGTTAAATTCAATGCACTACTTATATATAATAATATCCATTAAAAATTATAGTCGAATAGCACTCCAGAAATTCATTTACAAAACAGACAGACTGTATGTCTTGAATATAATTAACGACTTAACCCTAAAAATGAAAATTATTTAACAATTATTTCTCTAGTGTTCTCTGTTTTTTGCCTCTCGTTATGGAAAGCCTTTAATTTATAGCCTAATTATTATTATAGATATTTAGTTTTCATAAGTAATCATAGGATTGGAAATACTCTATAATACTTTTTATTTAGTGGAAAAATATTTATCTATATTTTCGGTTAATTTTTATCGCAAATAATTATTATATACATAACCAGACAATCATTCTCTTTCAGAAGTTATGTATTTCATTGAAAAGCAAAACAATTTGAATTAGAAATCAATTTTTCAAATAAAAAAAATAAATAAATTTTTCTTTTATTTCTAAAATTAAAAGAAAAATACATATAATTTCACTCAAATATTAACCAAAACATTCAAACAAACCCTAATAATCAACACTAACTACAAAATCTATTAAAATATTTATATTATACTTATTTATTCATGTTAAAAAATCTAAAAATAAGAAATGAAATAATAGACGCAAAGTAAACATTAAATAAATAAATGTTTGATTTGAACTCCAATCTAATCAATTGATATTTAAACTTATTATAACTTATAATTTATAAAGAATATTGGGTTTATTTAAGAATATATTTTTAAGGAAAATTAATATTTAATATAAAAAAAGGGATGCTCAAGCTACTAAAAGTCCTAAATTTTTATGTTAAATTCACTAATGCTAGATAATTTTACAGTATTTTCAACCTCAATTTCAGAATGTATCTTGATAGTTTGTTAGAATTATAAGAAAGAACGATAATCCACTTATGCTTATGGGGGAAGAGAACTGAGGTTATAAGAGGTAACAAAGTTACAATTCTTCTTCCGAAAAAATCAAACAGAGATTTGTTTTAGCCAAATATCCCAACATCCCTGATGCAATGACCTCAAATTAATGCAAAAGCTGCGTGAACAATTATTCACTCTCATTCGAGCCCAAACACGCAGCTTATATACTACTTTTAGGTGCCTCTAAAACCTTGAGCATCTCTACAAAAAATATGCCAAATAAATGCAGAATTTAAAAGAAAAACAAAATATTGAAAATTTTTTAAAATCATAATTATATCGATATATCGCGCAATCACTTTAATGCCTGATTTCTAGACAAGTAATAGCGCTTTCGATGTATTAAATTAGGCGATGCGATGACGCGTTGGGTTTGGGGTTTATTTTTATCAGGTCATTGATATTGCAATTATTGCCCAATACTAAACAGCACTACAGAGTGCACCGGCTCTGCCAAAGATGTCTCGATATTTTTACTTCTTTTTACATATATTTTTATTTTCATCATTCGCTGCCAAACAATGTTAAAAACTATTTTCATTTTTTCTGAATAACGCATAAACTATAGTTGCAATACAATTGTATATAAAGGCGATTATGACTTTCGATTGTAAGCCTCAGTTAATAAGTAATGTCATTGAATTCACTAAAATTCTATTGACATTGAATTTGACTAAAATTAACTGTTGGTTCTGTTCAACAATTATTAAATAGCGTTGACAAACAAGAGATAATAATAATAAATAAAAGATAAGAACAAAAATATCATTAAATTCAATGATAACACACCTAAAGAAAAGAAATATGAGAATAACTTTGTTTTTAAAACAAACTTTTTCTCATTTATTTTATTTTTCTTCCTTTACTTTTAATAAATCAGTAATTCCTGTAATTTTTGTTTTATTACTTATTCTTTTCAATCGATAACAATTTAATTTGCATATAATTATT
This sequence comes from Liacarus xylariae, assembly GCA_034693365.1. NCBI lineage: Eukaryota > Metazoa > Arthropoda > Arachnida > Sarcoptiformes > Liacaridae > Liacarus > Liacarus xylariae. Next base: position 9,245 of record JAQFXN010002978.1, on the reverse strand, counting down.
TGAAAAGTTATTTCAATTGTTGGTCTGAAATATCGATTAGTATTGAAGAAAAATATTCAACAAAAATAATAATTTCTTTTTATAACTCATAATCTTTTTTATTCCTTCATAAGTCTTATTATAACTAAAATGCATAACACATTGGAGTTAATGCGAAAAATCTGTAGGAGATTCAAGGTTTACCTCCCGGGGTCTCAATGGCCATCAATATATCCAAATATATATATTCTTCAATACATTTATAAAACGAAAGTCGTTTTTAATCACAGTTTAATTCAATTTTGATGTGAAATTAGAAGCGATTATTCATTAGATTAAGTGAAACATTAAAAGTAAGACTAAAAAATTTAATATTGTTTTACATAATATTCATTATATTCTTAAGTCAGCCAAAGAATTACGTGTTTTTCTTTATTCCTACGCTTTTATGCAATAAAATGAATGATTTAAATAAGAATATTATATTCAATTCTGGCATAAGAGCAACGAATTTTGTTTTTCTCTAAATTAGTTTCACATCTTTTCATTTTAACTTATTTTTCGGCAACTTTTCATTCACTCATAGAATAAGAATAAATATATTCTTTAATATGAAATAATGATTTCAATGTTTAAGCTATCGATCAAATTATTTTACAATTTTGATATACAATTTAGTTTTTATTTTCACATAATTTGTCATCGGATCTGATGTTCTGTTGCAAAAAAATAATAGAGGAGTAGTAAGAATCAGATGGAATTGAAAAATATTCAGATAAATGTAGAATAAAATCAGAAAAATTTATTTAAAAACTTATTCTTTTTTCACATTATTTTCTTTTTCTACTTTTATTGAAATTTTTAATTCGGATGAAAAGAAATAAACTAAAGCTAATTAACTATAATATAACTAATATGCATTTGTTGTAAATATTATTATAAAAAATATAATTTTCTTTATTCTGTGATTTTGGACAATAGAAAAAATATATAACAATTAATAAGATTAAGACTTTATGCACGAATACATAGACTCTATTATTCTTTCTTTTTTCTTCTCTCGTTTTTACTCAAAACAAGTCTTACAGAAGAAATATATATATAAATATTTATTAATAAATCTTTCATGTGTTGTGTTGTGTTGTGTGTATGTTCTGTAGACATACAGTAATTATTTAGAAGAATAACAGAATAATAGGCCACAGAAAAAAAAGTTGTAATTTAGTGGCAATGATTGACAACCAGTACTTCCAGACATCTATTGTTTAGACATTTGTTTTTTGAATGTTTTTTGGGGTCTCTTTAGTCAAATGAAATCATAATATGTATGAAAACAGAAAATTATAACTAAAACTTCATTTCTTTTTCAATATTCCATACAATATATCATTTCATTTGTTACTGTATTGATGTCAACGATTCCTGAAGACAATAACAGAATCCCTACATCAAAGCCAATTGTCCTTTTGATTCCTCTCTTCTTCTCCAGTGATGGTCAGAATGTGTGATGTATTTGTTCATTAAATGCAAGTTTATAGAAGGTATTTCGGACAAAGCCCTCTGGCCTTCCCTACTTATTATGCTTTTGAATGAGTATTTTATCATATTTGGCACAATACAGTCTACTGTATGTTGTTTTTTGTATGTTTCAATTTATTCCCTGATCATATCATATGCCACCTTAGCTTATTTACTCAATACTCTATTCTATTCTTTTCAATCAAAACATAGATAAATATGCTGTACTTTCATTGCCGACTAAACAAAACACAAAGTACTGAATAATATCTATTGTAAAATAGAAAAGAAATTATTATTTGGGTCACTATCACTGTCTCGACAATCACTTTCCCCAACATAAAGTTATATAACAATTAGAGCCAAAACATGAATTAATGAATAGAAAAAAATAATTTTGTACTAAATTTTTTTGTTGAATAGTAAATAAGTTTATGTAAGAGTAAAATATAATATGTTATCACTTGTTATAGAATTTGAATCATTTAAAAAAAATTACTTCAATTAAATAAATGAATAATATTTTTTTGATGTTAAAAGTCGATTAACTGATTGTCGAGAAAATGAACGCAAAAATATATTACAATATTATTGTTATATAAGTTATTTAATATATTAATGAAACGATTGAAAAATAATATCGAAAACCTATTAACCCATTACTGCACTATTATTATTGCGATTATAATAACATACTCTGCGAAAGAATATTTCTCATTCTGTTAGTGCCGGTGCTGTCAGTTGTCAAGTAATCACGTCTTTGCTATCAAATGTTATAATCGACTGACAATCAAATCCTTCGATATTACGAAAGACGACTAACGAATCCTTTTTTATGTTTAATTATTTTTTAAAATTTTTTATTACTCAACAAAAGCAAAAAGTGATCGTCCATTCAGTCCTCTATCACTGACTCAAAATCTATTACACATTACTCTCTTCTCTTAATGTTTTGTCTAAAGTAGTCTATCATTGAATGTGTAATTCATATTTTCAAAAAAAAGTCTCTAATAAGTCGACCGAAACAAACGAGATATTAGCGGAAATGTCACAATAGTTAAGTTTCTGACCATTTAGAGCATTATGGCTGACAATTATCTATGAGAAAAGCCATTAAAGTATCTGTACTTAAAATCCGAACTCTATTCTATCTATATTTTCATTGCATACACAGTCTATGTCTGAGAATATATGATATTTCACTTATATTTTGGGCCCATATTTCCAAAGCAAAATTGCTTAGAAGCTTATCTAGGTGTGTTTTCTTTCATATTCATACTAAGAACAAGTGCATTATAAAAGAGACGATTATATAATTTAAAAACAATACAAATACAATGTATGTTAATAATTGTTTTTATTTGATTACAAATATTTATTAAATTAGTATTTATTAAATCCCTATAATTAGCCATGCGCAGAAATACCAATCCTTAATAACGATAAAAAACTCAAATAATGCACCTTGCAAGATTTTAAAGCACTTTTATTTTTGAAATATTATAATTTATTTCGTTTCTCTACACTTAAATACGAAATGAGAAAAGTTATTATTTTCTAATTTATCATATCTTATATTATGTGTTGTGCACTAGAATTAAATTCTCAATACATAGACAAAAAAATTTCTTGATATATTATATACCCTGTATTATACCCCTAATATTGTTACACTACTGCTATAACTATAAAATAAGACACTATTTATTTTATTATTTTATATTTCTCTTACCTTTTAATTACTTTTTTCTTTATTAGGTTTTGCGTTGATTTGCTTTTAATCTAAAGAAAGAAAATAAAAGAATTGCAATTAATTTCTTATCATAACTGAGAAAATATAATTTTATTTCTCATATAATAAGAAATATTAATTTATAAATTATTCTCTCTCTCTCTCTCTCTCTCTCTCTCTCTCTCCCCTTTTTCTCTCCTCCTCCTCTCTTTTCATATAATAAAAGTCTTATTCCTTTATATTTTTAAATAATACTTTGTTTCTAAATATTTTTTATTAAACTTATGTTTGAATTTCAAGTTCACACATCAACCCATCATAAAAAATGTTTTTCCTTATTTATATTTAATAAACAATACCTCAAATCTAAATCTAAAATTAAAAACATACAATTTTTTCCATTAAACAATTTAATAGCTAATCAAAAAAGCATTTGATCGATAAAAAAATTCTCCATTTTTTCAAAATATTCTTTTTTATCTGAACACAGAATAGGAAGTAAAACAAAACTTTTTTTTTCAATTATAAGTTTAGAAAATAATTAATTATTTTTCAATTTTTATTTTGTACCTATTGTTCAATTGTTAGATATATATATTGTTTTGTTTTTTCTAACACCTGATCACAACATAATCTAATTTAACATTTGATATGTGCTGTATATAAAAAATATAAAGAATTTCTATTCTTATCTCTAATAATCAATAACTGAAGAATAAACGCTAAGTTTTCTGTTATTAAAATCATCTTTCTTTCTAATGCCTTGACATTTGATATATTCGAGTTAATTAGGAGAAAAATAAAATCAAAGCCACACAAAGAACCAAAAGATTCAAATCAATCGAAGATTAAAAATAAATTTAAATCTAATTTACAGAAATAAAAAAATTATTTGTTTTATGTTTTATTCGCTGAACAAATGATTTCAGGCATCAGTTCAACAGTTAATAAAGGATTAGTTTTTATAGCATTAAAAAATTGTCTCTTTTTCTCAAAATTTTTTATTTATTGTTTGCAATTGATTGCAAAGAATAAGAAATAATATATAAAAAATAACAAAAGCAAATAAAAATCAGAAACCACTCAATCTTTGCCATAATTGAGATAAAGAAGAATTAGTTTTTGTTCTCTTCATATTCTTGTGTATCACTGGTTGTAGTTATGGCTACCAATCGATTAAGTCATACGTAATATTGAAACAGAAAAAAGAGAATTTATTTTTATTGAATATATTGTTTCACAAATTCTTCTCCAATTTTTCTTCTACTCATTTCACTCCATACATGACTTTATTTGATCTGATTTTCTCCAATATTTTTCTTTACCGTTGAGTCAGTCCATCAAATATTAATGTCGGCTTTGATTTATTTCCAGAGGAAGAGTAGAATTGAGAAATGAGATGAGAATAATTGGATTTTTTTTGTTCTTTGCCTTCAGAGATGTGGGAAACACAAAATCACACAAACACGAGGGGGTATTTGGCCAACACTGCGATATAGATAAGGGTGGCATAGAATATAAATAGAGTAATAGAATGTTTTCGACCTGGATAATTGTTAGTTTGCTCATTTTCATATATTTTTGCAATATTTATAAGTAATTTAGATATTTTCATAAAATTTTACTAAATTTTCAAATTTTAATAAACTACAAAATTATTTACAAGATTTATAGTATGGGTTGGAAGGGGTACTCAACTCCACACAAACTATGATATTATATAAACTATCATTTTTATAGTTGATTACAGTGGTTATTATAACCCACGTCTTTCTGACCCCTTCCGCGTCTTTAATTCCCTTTTCTTAATAATTAATAAATTTATTTTGTTTTATATTTTATTTTTAAGAAAATAAAACTCTTATTCAATATATTCTATTAATTTGTAGATAAGAATAATCGACTGACTCTTAAAGAGCTGTCATTAAGATTCTGATTATTAATTTAATACATAAATCTGTGAGGCATTAGATATCTATCCGAAACTCTGCCCACAATTTTTGTTTAATATGAGTCGCGAATAAGAAATAAAAAACAAAAGTTCTTTAAATTTTATTTATATTTAATTGCATTAAAATTAACATAAATTATTTGAAAAATACTTATCAGAAAATTATTACTATTTTAGAAATTCTTGTGACAAATATCTTAATTACGTTCATAAATACGGAATATATATAAATAAATATTCTCTTTCTCTTTAACTTTAATGAATATAAACTTCAAAATCTAATTATTAGTTAAATTCTATTTTTCTTTTTTTAGTATTATTTTTATTCTTTGCTTTAATCATTTTTTAAATTACATTATATATATATTAAGAATTATAATTTAAATTCAATAAACAATTCAATAGTAAAAACTTAATAACAATTATATTTGAGACCAAAAGTAATTATAAAAATTTGAATTTCTATATAAAGTAATAAAATTATATATTTTATTCTTTATTATAATTTTTTTTTCTTATTTCCAAAAAGTTTAAGAATGAAAATAAAAATGAAACTAAAACTAAAGAAAATTTCCAAATCGTTAAGACTCTCTCTAATGATTGAATATTTTCCTTTCTATCACTAATACTCTTAAATTAGTAGAGAATACAGAAAGTAATTAATTTGTTTTTGTTGTTCAAGTTTTTCAGTTTTTATAATATCTTAAGTTTCAATCGCTTGTAATCCAAAACATTATCAAAAGCTAATTATTTTTATCTATTGAGTCGAATAATATTTAGAGACAAAAACTAATTATTAATAGTTATAAATAAATTCTTAATTCAATTTTCCATTTATTATTGACAGCAAAAGAGTAATTCTTTATATTTAATATCCAATTGAAAAAAAATTTAAAAATTTAAGACCAATTTTTTCTAATTCAATATAATTGACTTAATTATCAATTATTTTATTTTTATAGGATTTTGATTTTATTTTAATGACTGAATTGAGAAGAAAAAAGTTTATTAAATTTTACGAATTTATATTTTATGTTATCATTTTTTAATTCTCTAATGAATTTTCTAAACTCTAATAAAATTTTATTTTTTAATAACTTTTAATCGGATTTTTCAATCATTAAAATTATATAATGTTTTTCCTCAAAAAATTCTATTAATATATTATTATTTAATATTTAGAAACAAAAGTTAATTTAAGTAAATGTTTTCATTGCTATTAAATAATAATTTAATAAAAATTATTTATTTAGTAAACGATTTGTTTGAGAATTACAGGAAAACTAATTACAATTCAAGTATAATTGAATTGTTTCTCAAATATAAAGCTTAAAGAACTAAAAATAAAAATTAATTTTTTCATAAGTCTATAGATATAAATCTAGACATAAGACTAATCACCATTAGATACATTTAATTTAATAATATAATTGCGACTAATTTTATATCTTATATAAAAATGCGCTAATATTTCAAGTCTTAAAATAGTCTATATTTTTCATAACTAATTAATAGATTATTTCCAATTCCAATAGCAAATCATGTTTTATCTCAAGAAAAATATACATTTTATAAATTAAAACACTATTTAATATTCAGTGAATTTTTATCTCAAAATTTTGTTTCTGATTAAAAGAAGACTTTTCTGAAATGAAAAATATCCATTGATTTTGATTAATATTTCATTTTATAATTTGAATTACATTTCACATAAAAGAAGAGTTAAAAATAAAATTCAGATATTTTTCACTTGTTTTTACAGAAAATGAAATATTAATAAGTGTTTATTAAAGACATGAATAGCAATGAATATTCTGAAAAGCATTTATATATTTCTCTTCTCTTATCAAAAATTGGGATAATTTTTCAAAATTAAAAGCAAAAATGTTTAACTATTTTTTTATTACTTCTCTTCACTTCAGTCTCTTATCTAATCTGTAACAAACAAAATAGAGGAGAAAAAACTTTTTTGAAATACATTTCTGTCAAAAAAATTCTTTTTCTCTAATCTTTTAAAACATTTAATGAATTCTCTGTTTATATCAATTTCAATAGTAATTTCCAATACATCACATGATTTTCTGGTGGATTATATAACAAGGTTTTAGTCGACTGTCCTTATGGCGCATATAATGACACAGTTTTGTTGGTAAAGATCCAGAAGATTAACATTCAATTCGAGACAATTTATCAAAACAGTTAAGTAAGAAAAAGATTTTTATTTTACTCTTTTTTTATAATAATTTACTAATTTTATTCATATTATATAAAAAGTAATTATAAAAAATTGGAAAATTAATTAAACTTTTCTCCAATAAAAAAATTTATATATCATATGAGAAGAAAAAAAGTTTGAAATGGATTTCGTAAACTTTTAAACTTATTTTATTACTAATTGCTATTAAAAATAAGTTGTTTTGAGAAAAAAAATTGTCTGCGCTTTTGATATGATTTTTATCTTCTTTTTTTTGGTACGATTTTCTATACATAAGAAAAATTTTATTTTCTTTCTATTAATTAAATAAAAAAATAATTCTTTTGTCATATTTTTTTCTGTATTTAAAAAATATTTTGCTTATTATAGACATTACATCTAATAAATCTCTGTCTGACATAATCAGGCGCTGAAAAAGGGTTTAAAATTTATTTTTTCCGACAAAAGAAAATTAACAAAAAAAACAAAAATAAGTTTTAATTTCTATTTAGTGCTGTAATTATTTGTGTTTTAAATTTATTAGTATTTTCACGTCTCAAACACAATATACTGTATAATAGAAACACTATTTTTTAGGATATGAAGGATCGACTGATTTAAAAGTCAAATTAAAACTAAATTTATGTCTAATTTTCTAATAATTTACACATAGGTTTAGCTCATCTGAAGATTATTTCTCACTTCTTTTAGTTCCATGAATTCACAATTACTAAGGGATATCCAGGCTATGGAATTTGAGCGGTATTTGATATCAAAGTTTGATATATCATCAATATATAATTGGAGTAATATTTTACAAAAAGATATACAAAGAGATCAAGAATGTCCAGACTTGTAAATGCCAGGGGGGGTATTTTTTCTGCGAGAGCCTAGGGGGTCCAGGGAAGGGTAAAATGGCGGAATTTGCCAATTTTTGGCTAGGGGGAGGAAGGTTCAAAAAAGTCTTATTTTGACTGCTAAATGTAATAAACATGTTTATAACGCTTAAAATTAGTTTATTTATTCTTTTGAAATGCAAATCGCATTAAAAATTATGAAATATTGTTAAAAATTGATAAATTTATAGAAATTTTGAGTACAAAACATATGAAAACCATTAAAATTGTGCTCAAAACGAGTTTATTCAATGATTTTTAATACAACTGCACTGCAAAATAGTATTTTATTATTTTGTAATGAATTTAGCAAAACATTTTGGAAACGCCGCCGTTTCCTAAAATCTTGCCTAGGGGAAGGCACCTCGCGGAGAGACTTAGGGGTATCTTGCCAAAATGACAGAAGGGGCATTCCCGGCTGACCCCTCACCCCCTGTGGATATCTCTGAGATAGATATACATTTTCAACAACTACATTAAATATCCTTCCACATCCCTGAACAACAGCACATTTAATAAGTCGGAAATTTATTACAAAAAAATTCTTATATTATAATTTTTACTGAAAGAAAAAATTCTATTCATAAATAAAATTAAACCTAATTTGAATGTTACGTCAAAATAAAATTTTGAGCAAGAAAAATTATACAAAAGAGTTGTTCGCTTCATATGGAAAAATTGAAGCATTAATTTTATGTCTTTAAATAATTATTTCAGTGTTGACTCAAATTTTTAGATTAGATTTCAGTTATAACTTATTTTTTAAAAAACTGAATAAAAGAAACATTTTAAAATGCAAATTAGAAATGATTTTTTATTTCAATTGTGTAATCATTTAAATTAGTGAATGCTGGTAATGACAACCGTTAGGATCGCTGCGATTTTAACAGTACTGCACTTTACGAACGATTATAATTATCAATAAATGTAAATATAGTTGAGCCTTAAACTAATCCTGTTTCGTTAGTGTTTCAC
>JAQFXN010002977.1:0-11661 GCA_034693365.1 Liacarus xylariae | reverse complement strand
ACCTATTCGGCAGCACACCTATTCGGAAGCACACCTATTTGGCAGCACACCTATTCGGCAGCACACCTATTCGGCAGCACACCTATTCGGAAGCTCACCTATTCAGCAGCACAACTATTCGGGAGCACACCTGTTTAGCAACACACCTGTTCAGCAACACACCTATTCGGCAGCACACCTGTTCAGCAACACACCTATTCGGCAGCAAACCTATTCGGGAGCACACCTATTTTTCAGCACACCTGTTCAGCAACACACCTATTCGGCAGCAAACCTATTCGGGAGCACACCTGTTCAGCAACACACCTATTCGGCAGCACACCTATTCGGCAGCACACCTATTCAGCAGCAAACCTATTTGGCAGCACATCTATTCGGGAGCACACCTGTTCAGCAACACATCTATTCGGCAGCACACCTATTCGGCAGCACACCTATTCGGCAGCACACCTATTCGGCAGCACACCTATTCGGAAGCACACCTATTCGGCAGCACAACTATTCGTCAGCACAACTATTCGGCAGCACACCTATTCGGCAGCACGCGTATTAGACGGCAAACCTATTAGACAGCACAGCTATTTGGCAGCACATCTATTCGGCAGCACAACTACTCGGCAGCACATCTATTCGGGAGCACGGCTATTCGGCGGCACAACTTTTGGGCAGCACACCTATTCGGCAGCACGCCTATTCGGCGGCAAACCTATTCGGCAGCACAACTTTTCGGCAGCACAACTATTCGGCAGAACACCTATTCGGCAGCACGAATATTCGGTAGCACAATTATTCGGCTGCACACTTATTCGGCAGCACATCAATTCGGCAGCATACCTATTCTGCAGCACATCTGAACGGCATCACATTTGAACAGCAGCACAAACTTGATCCGCCGAACACTCTAGTTAGTTTACACACAACCCGTTAAATCTTAAGTAAGCGTTGCATGTTATACTTAATATACCTATTGAAAACATTTTGCCACACCTTTACACACTCACGTAAAAAGCGACTCACTCGCGCTTTCAGCGACTCACTCACGATATCAGCAGCCTACTAACGCATTCGGCAGCTCACACACGCAATAAGCGGCAAACACTTGCATTGGGCCGTTTAAATATGCATTCAACACTCTCAACTACACCTGGCCATCCTTTATTTCTGAGCCGTAAGCTGTAAATGTTGATTTCCTTAAATCATTGAAATGTAGTGTGATTTTGTATTTCTATTTCTAACATTCCACCGGATGACACCATGTCGCGAAAGTTATGTTATGTGTGTGTTGCCCCCAATATATATGATTTTTATTAAATATCAAAATGAATGGGTCTTTCGTTGCTGCGCACATTATGAAGGCATTCACCGCTTGCCTTATTTGATGACCTGTGTCCATGACCAGAAACTTTCCCATACAGCAAATACTTATCCAATATTCTCAAAATATATCTCGTAATTCCCATAAAATCCCCCCATTAGTGTCGTCCACTGTTATGCCTAAATTAAAGAAACCTACTGATTTCTCTGCTACAGTTAGTCCTAATCTGCAAAAACACCCTGTTTTTATACCTCAATGTTCTGTCATTCGCAACCTTTTCATAATTAGACCGCCAAACATTCCTACGCCGGTTTTTTCCGATCTACCCCCCGGTGACTGCTCTGAGCGAACTGACCCTCGTCGCAATAGAGGTTCGAAAAGTCAAGACACACCCAATAAGAGATACAGAACTGAATAATTCCAAAACAATATTTGTTTACATTCCAATTCTTGGCCTCAACACTACCCTCTGACCGTTCTGATCCTGATCTAATCAACTTATCAGACGTAAGTACAGCTGAGACTACTTCTGAAACTACTGTGATATCTGAGTCACTAGTCGGTAAGTCCAACACTGACCATGGTGACGACGACGACTGACCATTTTATTCTCCGAACCCCTTTCTGTTGCTAAGTGTGACAATTTTCATTCAATACTCAAGTCTTCACAAAGCTGTACCGGAGATCAATCCTCGTATACTTCTGGTCAAACCTGAAGTGGTAGTCCATTAGAACAGAGTTACGATGGGGACCAATTCCCGACTATTGCTGATTAATCCAGTGATGAAACTCAAGTGTTAAGTTGCAATCGGAGCCAATCTCCGAATTTTCCGGTCAATTCGGAAACAAAAAACCCTCTACTGGACGCGATTGGGATCAATTATCTACATTTCTCAGTCAAACCGGGAACGCGACGTATTCGACAAGTTGTGTTGCAGATCAAATCTCACTTACTTCCGGTTAATTTGGAATCATTACTAGTTCTATTATTCTCCCGCACTCTCCCTCTGCGTAGGCTCAATTCGCTAAATTATTTAGTGGCCACATCTATTCTTCAAATTCAGATCATTCACACCATATCACTGCTCAGTTTCAGGTAACTAACCGATACCGTTTTTGGAGTCAACCTCCTATTTCTCCACGTCTATCTCACCACGTGCCATCCACTTTGTTCCTTTACCCCTCTGCCTTAGAGCCGTTAAACCATTACACCTCTACGGCAGCTGTGACTGCACCATTACGAGGTTCTCTAACATTCACAGTTGGACAATCACAGCCCCTTGTGTCGACCCCTTTTAATACATCGTTCAACACGACTACGCAACAATCCCCCGCATTAAATTTACAATATCCGCTGATATTATTTGAGCCCAGTTCTAATTATATTACTATTATTAGGTCACTTCTTCTCAAATCTAAACAGATAATGACTGAATCTGAAACAGTGGAATGTATCATTAGTAATATGTTGCCACAGATAGCAAAAGAAGTTATTCTCTGCAACTCTAAGACATACAAACACCTTCAGGAATACGCAAATCTGGTTGACCAAAGCCTCAAAGCAGAACAGAATGGTAGTGATTGACAGCTTTTAAGCATAACCGAGACGTTAAACAATTTAAGTCTAAATTACAACAAACAGGGATCTAGACTCAATTATAACAACTATTCTGGTAATTTTCGTCCTCGCACCTCAAGACGCGGTCCGAGATGTTCTAATTGTGGATGGACTGGTCATGTAAAGGCCCAATGCTGAAGTTAACAACGAAACCAGAACAGTAACCGGCAGTAAAACAATAAGCAATACAACCCTAATAATAATAGACAATATAGCAACAGAATTCGTTTTGGAAATTATAATCGCAATAGTTATTTCAGAGGTAGTGGTAGAAATTATAATCAAGATAATTCTAATCAGAGAAACGCAGATTGTGTTCAACAAGAAGTAAATCAACCAGAACATTAAATCAACATTTTAAATCTTATTGCATCGGAAAATTACGGGTTTTTCATAAAAGTGGAAATAAATGGCCAAACAGTTACCGCGATATTTGACAAAGGAGAGGCAATTTGCTTCATGAATTACGACTTGGCGAAGAAACGCAATTATCAAATGACCCTGTGGAAGGGTCAGGGCTATAAACTCGTTAATGGTGTAAATGCTAAACCGACTGGAGAGGTCAAAATGAAACTAGACATTACAATAAATGGAGAGAAAAAGTCGGCTGAGTTTTCAATTTATGTTATGAAAGGTCTTTCATTTAAAGTGATAATTGGATATAACATAATAAGAAAATTTAGGATTACAATTTATGGCAAAAACAACACTGTGTTATTTTGAAATGAGGAAACTGCTCTCGAAACTAACTACTTAAATAATATAAACATTCCCTTACCCAAAGACGTCTCTATCGAGTTTGGGAGAGTGTACAGCCTAGAGACGGTCGTCTTACCCCCTTATACATCAAGAACTATTAACATATCTTTCGAGAATCGACGTAAAGTATCGAATGGATTGTATTTCGTATCTTATGGTTATCAAACCATAGCCTTAATTGCGAACTGTATAGTGAATGCAATGGACGGATTTGCCACTGTTATAATTGGCAATTTATCCGGTAGTGAATTTTTGGTCGTATGAGGTGAAGATGTAGGTTATTTTGACAGCATTTCAAAACACGATTTCTTTTCAACTAATCTGAATTTGATTCAAGAATGTGAGGAAACTCCCTCATCAGAGGTCTCTGAGGTCAATGTCGCCTAAAGCCTCTGCGAATTTCTTATTACTCTCAAATTCGACCTAGGTGAAATTAAAGTCGGTAATCACTTAATAAAAGACGAAAGCAAAATTTAATCTCAATTTTAACCGAATACAAAGATGTGGTTAGTTTCGATGGCAGAATCGGATCAACACATTTAGTTTCAAATCGATGCAGATAGATCACAGGTGGTACACGTACCCCCATATAGATGTAGTCCTCAACAAAGAGAAGACATAACTACACAAGCCAAACAAATGTTAGACTTAGGAGTGATCGAGCCGAGTCGGTCACCCTATTCTTCTCCGATTTTAATACTTAAAAACCAGAATCAAAAGGTGGCGGATTTAGATTTGTCCAAGATTTTAGAATTTTAAATAAATTAACGAGAAATTGGGTTTATCAACTTCCACTTATTAATGACCATTTAAGAGCTCTTTCTGGTTATAAATTATTCTGCAGTTTGGACGCAAACTCAGGATTTTGACAAATTCCTGTTAGAAAAGAAGACAGAGACTTGACGTCATTTATATTCACAGGACTAGGCAGTTTTAGATATACAAAAATGCTCATGGGTATGAAAACTTCGGCGCAGACATTTCATTGTTGTATGGAGATAGCTTTAGGTCACTTAAAATACAAAGCTGCGCTTACTTATCTCGATGATATATTATGTCCCAGTTATGATTTTACAGACTTAGTGGATAAATTAATTTTGTTATTAACTGCACTAAGAGAAGCAAAAATAACTTTGAAGCCATAAAAATGCATATTTGCTACGAAAAGTATTAGATTTTTGGGACATATACTAGACAGCAATGGAATCCACGTGGACAATAAGAAAACAAATGCGATCGCTCAATTAGCGGTACCTAATAATCAAAAAGCAATTCGAAGATTTCTTGGAAAATGTCTTTATTATAGTGAATTTATAAAGAATTTTAGTATTATTGCAGACCACTGTATTACCTATTTAAACAAGATGTCACATTCGAATGGACAAACGTCCACCAGAAAGCCTTTGAATAATTGAAACATGCTCTCTCTACAGCCCCAATTTTGGCCAATTAAAATGAAAATTATGACAACGAATTACGAACCGATGTAAGTGTAATAGGCATCGCGTTTCGACTAGTACAACTTCAGCCCGACAATAATAAATTGCATACAGTTTCTTATGGATCGCGAGAATTAACAGATATGGAAAAGAAGAATACAATAGCAGAACTCGAATGTCTCGCTGTTGTAGTTGGACTCAAAAGAATCGAGCATTCCTTTTCGTAATGTCGTTCCGGATCGTAACTGACAACAAAGCCCTTAAAGCCTAATAACCAAACAAAAACTGCCCGGACGTTTAGCATGTTGGGCCTTATTCATAGCTGAATTCACAAAAGATGAAACTGTACATATAGGTAAACATATGAGTAATGTGGATCTCCTAAGTCGATATCCTGTTGACCCTGCACCAGTTGACGACGAAGAAGAAGTCGACGATCAGTACTTTTTAATAATATCAGATAGTCACCAGATACCTACGTATGATGACTTTAAATCAGCTCAAGAACTCGATGACAGAATATGTGACATAATCAACTGAGTAAAGAGCGATAATCCTAACACTGAGCGGTTTTACTTAGAAAAGAACTTCTGTATAGAAACAAAAATCGAACACCAGTATTGGAACTGCCTTACACTTTAATTGATAACGTCCTCTTTCTTCATCATGACAATCAGATTTCTGGTCACCTTGGTATTGATAGAATTTATCATAGGATTAAAGATAGATTTCATTTCCCAAACATAAAGACAATCATCAGGGAATATGTTAAGAGTTGTAATGACTGTCAATCCAGGAAACGGCCAAGTGAACGAACATACTTTTTAATTCAAGTCCCAAAGACTTCCCGTCCGGCCGATAAGTGGATGATTGATTTTCTTGGCAGTTTCCAACATCACAACATGGTAACAAATATGTATTGGTAGCTGTTGACTCATTCAGAAGATATGTAGAAACAAAAGCAACACCGGATGCCACAGCGGAAACAGTAAAAAAATTCCTCATTAACAGAATAATAATAAAACACGAATGTTTTCCATATATTATCAGTTACAGATCTCAAGCATTTATTTCGAATCATAAAAAATTTGGAACTGAGAACCGGATTTGCGCACGTTACCACAACTACATTTCATTCGCAGTCTAATATAAGCGAGAGATTTAACTCCTCAATAGTTAATATACTCTCAAACTATGTATCGAGTCTCCACATAGATTGGGACGAAGTATTAAGCTCTATCACATTGGCTCTCAACACTCAATACCATCGCTCTATTGATACAAGTCCTTATTATCTTATATACGCGAGACAATATGTTCTAATATGCGATATCCCTATTGTTAACGTCGTCGAAAATCAATGCATAAATCTTTGGAAGTCAGCGTGTGATTTGGCGATAAAATAAACAGAACAAATCCAACATTACAACAAGTCTTATTAATACAAGAAGAGACAGGACATGGCGTTTAAACTTGGAGATAAGGTGATGGTCCATTCGTCTAATCGTAAATTCGGCAGAGCTACTAAGTTTCTTATATTTGGCATGGACCAGACGATGTCATTGCCGTTAGATCCCCGATTGTTTACGAGGTAAGACTTTCACCAAATAAGACAGATGTAATACATGTAAGTCTTTTGAAGAAGTACTATAATCGAGCCACTTCACAAAGAATGGCATTTCTCATAACGAAACCTGTCTAAAGTGGATCCAGCCTACCAAACAAACGATGTGAACGTTCTCTCCTTTCTGTAGTTCGATATTATAATGCCGAACCTACTAACACCGTTCAGCGTCTTATACATCGATGCAACACTAGATTTAACGTCCTCAACGGTTTGGCGACATTGATGCTATTTTTACTGTTCTCTTCTTCAATGGCTTTTGAAATTACGTTTCCAATCCAATGGCGATCTTCCAATACGAGAGTGAAAAATGATATTATAGGGCCATTACTATTTACTCTGTCTATAAATGATATCTTTGAATTGGATATTTCTGGGGAAATGACTCTTTTCGCAGACGATATTACAATTATATTCAAAGACAAGAATTTCCATAACTTATAGAAGAAAGCGAATCAATCAATGGTTAAAATTAGTGAATATTTCAAACTAAATTACCTCTTATTGAATATTGAAAAATCTAAATTTATTCTTATTGGAACAGAAAGAAAATATTTTTGCATTAAGTTTGATAATTAAAAACTGATTCTTGGAAATGAGATAACGGTTTTGGGAATAATTCTAGATAAATATTTAAGTTTTAATTCATATTTAGATAGTGTTATTAAAAAAGTATCGAAATCTGTTAATTTATTGTCGAGAATAAGACATTTTGTGCCATTAATAGAATTGAACACATTATATAGTTCTTTAATTTTACCACAAATACGATATAGCTGTTGTGTTTTGGCCTTTACTTATTACACACACAAGAAAGGTCTAATTAATTTGCAAAAAAAGTTGTCAAGATTAATATTGTTTGCCGATTATCGGACAAAATCAGAAGACATAATGAAGTCATTGAATTGGGTTTCATTTGAAAATATTCTGAATGAGTTTTTTTGAATATATAACTCAACGTCGAACACGAAATATTGACAACAAAATGATAAAACTTTCTTCTCCTAAAATGAATTACACAAAGAATTCTATATTTTATGAAGACGTCAGAAAGTGGAATAATTAGGATCTTAAAATATGCGAAACGATTATTTATAGTAAATTTTTAACTTTTATTAAAATCATTGTTTATTTAATTTTTATATACTTTTGTTAAATATTGTTTTAGTTTAAATTTTATAGAAACTCTTGTAATGATAACCAGCTTTGCTGATTATTCGGGTTTTAAAATAAAATTCAATTCAATTTAATTCATTTCAATTCAATAAATTATCTGATTCCTTATAATTTCAAAGTCGAAGTGATGTCCCCTTTCAATATATTTAACCAAGATGACAATTAAAGTCAACTTTTATACGATTTGTGTTCTGCTCTATTCACATCTAGTTTCATAAATCCACTTAAACAGCATTGTACTGATCACGAAATAGATCGGCAAAAGAGAGTTGTGCCAATATTGCTCTGGGTCGGTGTCACCCTCATCGTGACAGTTACGTCTGGCATAGGAGCTTATTTCGCATTAAGAACACAAAGAAACTCACGAAATAAACTCAAGAATAAATTTGAAGACGTTATTAAAGACTAAATACAATACATGAAAAAGTATTAAGAAGAGAAACTGCGGATTTTCACATTAAAAATGCCCTCGAGCTTGCAGGAGTTCAGTTTAACAAAACTCAATTTTTTATTGAAGCGACAAAAAGCCAACTTAAATCGGACGTATCAATTGGGGCCTATATAGCATACAAATAGACTGACGTTAAACTATCGATTCAGGGAATAATTAGTAAGAAAGGCCAACTCGAGCTATCATACGAATTATTAGAAATCTTAAATACGTCGCTTCCATGCGGAAACACATGTCCTTTACAGTATTCGAAGCTTATTAATTTTAATATAGACTCAGTCAATAACAGAATAATTTTTGAAGTACTCACAAGAAAACCTTCTAATCGATTATAGGGTTTGGAGGCAGATTCGTTTATTTTATATAATAAGTCGGACATTAAGTATTGCTACAGTCGATACCCAGGACCCTACCATTTGGTTCATGACACAATTTCAAATTGTTTCGCTCCACTTCCTAAACTAAAGAAAATGATGTATATCTTGAATATAATAATTCGATAAAGTGTTGACAGAATATTTTAAAGAATACAAGTGGGAAGCCACTGATTGCTCAATAGAAAACACGTTCAATAACGTCCTGATCATGACTGGAGTAAATTACAATTTGGTATATTGGTATTACAACAACATAACTATTAAGTCACGCGAATTTGTCTGTCCGATTAAACCGTTTAAATTACGAATCGATACTTATTTCACAATCAATCATTTCAATTACACAGCTGATTACTTTAATACATCAGTTGTGATCAGTTCATATGTGTGGTTTGATAAAACTAATAAATTTCTGGCTAAAATTACAAACAACTACTATCTCAACCTAGACGAATATTTGTGGGGAATAGATAAAATACATTTGGAAAAGATTGAAGTTTTACACGAGGAAACTAATCTAACCCTGATAATTCTCGTTAGCGCCGCAACTTCGTTATTAGTCACTGGTGCTATCTATACAGTACTTCGACTTCATCTTTTTCCTAGACTAAACATAACTGTTGAACAAATGCATCCTCAGATAACCTATATGACGGCTCAACAAATAGTTCGGTCAATCTCAGTTTCAGGGTCAACCCCTGCAATAAGTTCGATTCTAGAAGAGATCTGTTGAATAAAATGACTCACTGTCTCTAATTTTAACACATACACACACACGCAGACAGGATATATATTATTTGTTTTATTTTATTTTATTTAGTTTTTATATTATATAATTTTCAGGAGTTATAAGATGGGGACATGGAGAAACCAGCCGTGATACCACCCCAATGGTTGTACGCGATTTTTTCCGGACAATAGTCGGCAGAGACACGACGATGAGGTGGAAGTCCTAAGAGTTTAGAGTTTCAATCAGGGAAACAATAATAAATCTCGACCCGGTACTTAATTTGACTTAGAAGACGGATAGAATTATCCTGGAATAGAAGAAGCGAGAGAGAGGACTTTAACAGACACTTCTTCGACGAATTTCGCAGTCTCCATTGAAAGACAATTCAGCGTTATAAGACAAGATGATGCGGATCATCTCCGAAAAGAATTTTCTTTATTCAGCATTGATGGAGGATTTGATATCAAATCGGTGAACGTCAAACTAAAGGATTCGGATGCCACTTCTCAATCAAACGTAAAGAATAAAGGAAAACAGAAAAGAAAACCTTATCTCCATCGAGAAAGTCATACCGTTTAAGTGCACTTGTCGCACCACCAGACTTCCCAAATACATTGAAAAGATTTATTTGTGATATCTGCATGAAGATCCCATTTAATGTTCGCAAATGTAAAAATGTGGAGCTTTTCTTTGTCATCGTTCCCATATAAGAGCTATGGGTTATAATACCAAATGTCAAGTCATTCAGGACCCGTATACACCTGTACCTTTAGATGTGGATTCGAATGTTCTGATAGATGGCTATTGCGTCATTTCTTGCAAATTTGGCAGTTTGGAAGAAGATGGAGAACCGAAGCTGTTCTACTACATAGACGGACAGAATCATCACAGACCTGGTAACTGCAAAGAGAATGGTGTTTGTAAGAATTGTGAACTCTTTCGATAAATTGGTTCAAATAAACACGAAACCACGGCAGATTGTAAGGAAAAGAAGGATGAAATCATCAATTTCTTGGCATTGAAGCAAAAGGCCAGAGAGACAGAGAACTCAAGGGAAATCTCAGTCCGAGACACCAGAATCGCTACAGTTTTTGGACAAAGTCAGAGTTATGAGAGTGAAATCAGACAATTGAAAAGGATTATCGAGGAATAGAAGATAAGCAATGAAAAGAAATGCAAAGAACTGATTTACGCCAAAAATTAAACAGATGAGATGGAAAAATAGTTAAACCAAGCGACACGGAAAAAAACAACATTCTTACAATGTGTGTCACCCTTTTGGTAAACCAATCAGCATAATTGCCAACCAGACGGACGACAAGTACGGAAATAATTAACTTGCAAAAGTTACAATTTTGTTCGGGTTTTCCGTCGGACTTGGACGTAAAAGACATCATGATGTCTAATTCGGCAAGACGACTTTCAATGACGTGTTCGATGACGCGATTCAAAAATTCGAAATACCGGCAGAGAAGAATAACGATTATGATCTTCTCGAGTTTCGAGTCCGTGTTCGATCTGGCCCTGATTTAGTAGAGAAAGGACACATTAAACCTGTTAATACATACAACATCGTTCCCAAATGCTTCACTTCTCATACGGCATATGAAATAGACCTCAGAAAAGTTAAAGTCGCCTATTCGCCTATGGATGTCATAAGAAATGCATTATCGACTTCTTCATCTACTGTTACACGTTCTGATACATACGTATCAACACCGACATGTGTGGGGCCCTTAGCTCAAAGCGGGTCGTCAGGAGGGATCACGGGTCAATCCTGAGGTTCTGATGATAGACCGACCGGTCCCCCACTTGTAGCTCTCGTAGAAGACGACAGGTACGAGAGATTAATGTGCCGACTTGAAAGCAACAGCCAGAAACAGATTGGAGATGACGAGGAGAACACATAAAGACGACGTGAGTGGAAGAGATGGGAGAACTTCGACGATAGACAGAATTCGCGACAACAGCCCAGAGACCGCCAGCGGCATAGCCGGCGACACCTCTACTAACTATGAGATGGATGTTAATAACCGTCACAATATACTCCATTTGAATTGATAATTCTATTTTTTAATTATATTTTAATAGAATCTGATTCTAATTTTGCATAAATTTACTAACAATTTTAATTATATTCTTTATACAGGGATGCTGAAGTGAGGATAAACC
>JAQFXN010002976.1:0-11663 GCA_034693365.1 Liacarus xylariae | reverse complement strand
AATTATTACGTATAAGAGAAGAAAGGAACGAATTAAACAATTATAAGAAGAATCTGGTACACGATTTAACAACGTATGACCAGTTATTATGTAGTGTTAATAGACAAGTAAACCAGAACAACTGGTCACTGATATATACACAAGATTATTGTTGGCTTCTCCAAGGATTAGTGAACCATAGTGATGAATTAAAGTTTATGATCACTCTGATATACTTCTTCAATTACCACTCATTTAAAAGACGTAATCTCTTCACTGAAAGAAAGAATATAGAAGACAAAATTGAAAAAGAGAAATATAGTTTTCATAAATATATAGCTCAGGAAAAGAGAATCTCTTTAAAACTTCATAAAAGATTGTCAAAATATTATTATAAATTTAATACATCTTCATGGAATGTCATTTAGCCAATAGCTGTCGACAAACGAATAATTAATTCCTTAGATCAATAAAAGTCTTAGAACGTTTCATAAATCATAACATTGTCAAAATCGACAAAGGAACTAAAAGACCAGAAATTCTTTGAACAATCGAAACAAATTACAAACAAACCGATTGCCATTGTCTCCAATGCAGCTAATGTATTGAAAACATTGGAGGAAAGTCCCTCAATTAAAGCACAAGCGCATATCAGTATCACAGTATTTGGTCTTCTTCCCATCGTGCTCAATTCTTGTTTTGAAAGCACTTTCTTGGCCACAATTCGTTTTCCTTTAATGGTGTGATACCTTATCACTATAAATGATTTATAAATAAAAATATGAATAAAGGATAGATTGATCAGCTGTTATTTGATTATAACATAAATGGAACAAAACATACGAATGACAATGTCTACTGTTGAACAATCATTGAATTTGATAAACGCGAAACATCTCTTCCTCTCTCTATCCTTCTCTACTACAAACTTTACATTCACGACATTCCCGAAGTCAGTAAAATAGTCGTCTTCGATGTCATCTTTAAGCCCACCTAAAAACACTGTCTTGGCAGTCATCTTATAAATACAAAAATAAAGATTCTGGAAAATAAGGTAATAATTGTCAGGCAATCAAACACAATAAACACTCGTATAATGTAGTGAATCGTTACGACTATACTTCGTGATCAGAGAATGTTTATGATTTGTGAAGCTGTTAAGAAACTCCAGTACAAATGGAAAACCAATACTGTCTCTTGTGACGGGGTCAATATTCATTGCTAAATAGAAAACTAGTTTATTCCATCAAACAACATGTAACAAACCAGTCAAACTGGTTATGAATTTAAGCAAATTTTTTAAAAGGTAAACATAAAAACAATGAAAATACCGATAAAATTTTATCTATTCCTGATTACAAAGATAACTTTCGAAATGCCCAAAAAAACTATACATAAAGGTTGTTACTTACCAAAATATCTGTCCAATCGTACGGGCGAAACATTATTTAAATCAACACAGAAACTCAGTCTTGCGGAAATTTAAGCTGAAATTACATTTCGTTCTCAAACAAAATATATTGACGTTCCTACCAAAATTTTAAAAGCTGAAGCTAAACTTTGGTATATTAGTCAACATTTACCAAGATTTCTGTCCAATCTTAGGATCAAAACATAATTTAAATCAATACCGAAACTCACTCTTGTAGAAATTTAAGCTAGAATTACATATTGTTCTCGGACAAAATAAGTTGATGTTCCTAACAAAATTCTAAAAGCTGAATTGAAACTTTGTTACATTGGTCAGCAATTACCAAAATATCTATCCAATCGTACAGGTGAAACATTATTTAAATCAACACCGAAATTCTCTCTTATGAAAATTTAAGCTGAAATTACATTTCGTTCTCAAACAAAATATATTGATATTCCTACCAAAATTTTAAAAGCTAAATTGAAACCTTGTTACATTGGTCAGCATTTACCAGAATATCTGTCCAATCGTAAAGGGGAAACATAATTTAAATCAATACCGAAACTCACTCTTAAGAAAATTTAAGCTAAAATTACAAACAAGAATTGATGGCGTCCTTCTCAAGTATTGAGGAGACGAACCTAAATCCTGACATATTATTGTCAGCATTTGTCACAATCCACTTACACTTATACGAGCTAACCCCAGAAATTGTAAACTTCATTATGGTAAATTAAAATTAATTTTGTTTATTTAGACGTAATTAGTATTCGCGAAATTTTAATTCTTTTGACATAAATAATATAAAATTATAAACAAAATATAAAATGTCTGTATAAGAAGAACAAGGCAAATATTTATATAAAATAAAATAATAATAATGAGATGGTGGAGATTAAAATTTGAACAAAAACAAAATTTTTTCTGAATCTACTGAGCAGACCTGTGTGATTTTGATATTTAACATCGAATTATTGGTTCAAATTTTTTGAAATACAATAGACTACGATTATACAATAATGAAATCAAGAAGTCTACAATAAGTTTCTTTTCTTCTTTGATCGGATTTTAACAAACGTTGTTGGATCAACATATTCAACTATTTGTGCGATATCGGCAAGCTCACTCAAGTATTGAAAACCTAATTTCAAACAATCAGCACTATCTTCTTGAATATAGTATTTAAACGTGATGTTCCGTCTGGGTTTCTTTAACGCTTTCTGCATCAATGCGAATACTTTTAAAATGCCCTTTGTTCCATATTCACAAGTGTGCGTTTCGAATTGGATATTATTGCCCAAAAAATAATATTGGAAGTCATTAAATAAAAGCAACATCAATCTACTAATAGCTTACATTTAAATGAAGTTGTTAGAACCCCTACTAATACATGGGGTGGATCACTGAACATGTGATTGATGTACACTTAGAATTTAATAGGTAGAGGATTAGAACTGCTAGTTATTTTGGTCCACATTTCCTGAATCGACTGAACAGATCGGAAAGTCTCGACTAGGCCACTCCGTGAAGTTTGTGAAGACCAATCATTACTCTTCGAACAACCAATGGTGAACGGCCAAATTTTGTATTTGTTAGAAGCACTAAGTTCTTGAAATTTAAGTCTAATATCTTTAATAAAACTATTGGTCATTTTGTGAACGGCGTTTTTGCAAGAATCAGGTGGTACATGGAAATCAATCTGTCTCTCGTAAAGGTTATTTTGAAGTAATTATTAACCACAAATTTTAGTGTTGTTCTATAGTCAACAATCCTCACCGTATCAATGGAGATGGTATCGTTGAAAAGTTGTGGTTGAGGATTTTTTCTCAGATTATAGTTTACAGTAGATCGACAGCCTACACTGAGATAATTTACGTTAGCTGGATTGTGAACGATGCAACCACCTTTCACCCAGTCCCAGTGCAGTTTTAAGAGTTCGGGACAAAAAACATCATCCGGCAGTACCCAGCGCCCACATCGACTGCCAACAAACTGAACAAAATATCTCCTATCCCCGCTGCTGTCCTCATGATTTAAGATGGCGTAAACAGAATATTCGACGACATCTCTTAAGTCAAACATTTCATCTTCGTAATCTCTAGTTGAAAACTCGCCATCCGGTAAATCACTATTACTTCCTTTGCAACTTTCAATAATCGCTTGTCCATTACTACAAGTATTTATGCGAGATCCTTTCTTTTCTCACTTACATCAACATCTTTTGCCCTCATGAAAGTAAGACATCTGTGTCAATATCAGTCAAAGAACACTAATACATGTTTATCTTTCTTAATATACCCATCTGCAAAGTGAGAGCCTACTCTATACTCTCTTTTCACCTCCTTTTCCAAACATTTTGACATACAGTCTAGCCAAATCCAGGCTTTTTGAGATTGATTTCTACCATTAATATCATTATTAAGTAGTGTGATAGGAAGAGGGTGATCTTGGTTCATTTGTGTTTCTAAAAAGTATTCAATTCCAATAGATGATAGTGTGAAATTACGCGTGGTGGTATCAATTCCAGTGACACCTTTAAAAAGTTTTCGGAATTCCATTACTGATCGAGTGAGTATTTCCAAATCTATTTTATAGTAATTAACCAATTGAGGCCAAAATTTATAGCTCCCTGACCATTCGTTGTGTCATCTTTTGCATTGTTCTGCCGTTGAATTTTTCATGGTCCAGTCCAAAAAAATCAATTGCTGGTGGATGTACTTCGTCATAGCCATAATTGTCGGGATGGTTGAAATAATGAGGGAAGAATCCTTTTTCTATTTGATTATCGAACCCAAAATACTTTGGTGGAGAGACAAGTGGCTGCTGAAAGTAGCTTAATGTATCTATAAATACGATGTTTGCAATCTCTACCTACAATTCTTTAAGGCCATTCATTATTATTTGACGGGTTTGTTTAAAATTATGTTTAAACTAATCCTCTAGTATGAAATGGCCATCATAACCTTTCAATTTATGTGCCAATACGTATATAAGACATTTATTTGCTTTGGCCTTATAGCCAAGCTTACCGTATAAATAATCATTGAAATTACTTATAAAATCATTTTTATTATATACTTTCTTTCCATCACCGCAAAAGTCGTATACCATTTCATTATTTGAATTTGTGCTATAGTCCCAACAGTTATCGCATAAAATCTCTGAAATTAAAATAAAATTAGACAAATACAATAACAACTCATAAATAAATACTTAAATATCATCTTACGTGCAATAACAAGATTTGATATATTTTCTGATTTTTCACTATATGGGACTTTCATCTGCACAGATTTTATATCAAACGTCACTATTATTCGGTTCTTCTCGTCCTCTTTTTCTAATATTTCCAAATTTTCAAGCTTCATAAAGCAATAATGAGGTATTTCTGCATAGTTTTTGGAACAAGATTTGCAGTAGTACTCAAAGCATTTGTGTGGTCTACTCTTGTTCTCTCTGTATACCACTTCACAGAACTCGCAAATCTTAAGCGATGAGCAAAGATGGTTTTTAATATGTTTCTCATAGCATTCGTGGTTCTTGAATGTCCGGTTACAATCTTCACAGTCAACAAGCACAATGAATGTACACTTAGAGTAACCGTTACAAGCTTTGAATCAATAATCACATTTGTGATAGATATTGTGATGAGCTACTAGGCAGCACTTACAGAAATATGCTGCTTCTAGATACTGATGCATTTCTTTAATCATGTTGTAATGACCCGATGATTCGTTGTATTGTATATATATTTGATTGGTCCTATATGGAAAACCAATGAAGTCTTCTTGGTATGCATTCTTAAAATTGACCACTAGTAAGTGATAACCCAATGTATTTAGATAATCTTGAACATTTTGATTCATGTCACTGCGCAATGGAGTGTTGAAATCAAAATCTGCTGCTTTAAAGAATGCATTAGCACCTCTAATTTGATGAGAGAAATTATAATGGCTACTAGTACAAACATTTTTACATTCATTGCGTATGGTAGGGTTTGCTCAAATTCACATTTACGATATCTAATACGTAGTACTGTATTCCAACCCATATAGCACGATATCCGCCACTGATGTCTATTAAAAATTGTAAATTTAAAATCTAACTTAATAGTTTTCTTTATTTGAATAACACTTTTCTTTTCATTGTTTGATTGACTGACGTCGCATGGAGCGTTGTATGTCTTAGGCCTGCCGGAACCCTTTAGATTTTAAAATACATAAACATTAATATCCAGCTCGCCCATTAAAATATTTCTTGATGTGAAATTTCAAATTTATGCATCTCACTCAGCTGTTCCATTTTGTTGTAGTCTTTGATGAATTTATAATCTAAAAAAATAAATAATTAAAATATGATAATACAAATATAATACTTTCCAATGAAAACATGGGATATTTGCTCATCACATGTGCATTTAAACGATACTCCGTAACGCCAATATATTTGGTATTGAGTTATTTGAGGTTTAAACTGGGCTTCATAGAAGTCGTCTATTTGTTTTCCTATATCGTAAAATTTTAGAAACATAACCCTTGTATCATGCTTCACACGCAATGTTCGATGGAATTCATATATTGTGAATCGATCGGAATATCGATCAGGTTGACGACAAACTATATGGTATTCGAACTTTGTCTCTTCTAAAAATAAACAATAATTTAAAATTCTGTATAAAATAACTAAACAGAATACTTCTTGACTCCTCAACTACTTTTTCTTCGGGATATCCAAAAGGGACAGGCAATACCTCTAAGTTGTACCTCCAGCAACTCATTCGCAATATAGAAATTTTCTGCGCGCCACGCATAATTTCACACTGTCATCTATGGGACTTGAATACTTTCTAGAAACACAAATGTACCCACATCACCCTCTTCCTATCACACAACTTAATAGTTATATTAATGGTAGAAATCAGTCTCGAAAAGCCCGGATTTGGCTAGACAGGATGTCAAAATTTTTTGGAAAAGGGATATTTGGTGAAAAAAGTTTAAATATATAGACATCCTTACTGGGCTCGAACCAGCGACCTTCATCAAGTAGAGCGGCCACCATCCCTACTGAGCTACTCCGCTCCCTTCTATATAAACTTAGTTTAAATATAAACTTATCTAATTGACATTAGTAAAGTTAACAAAGAGCATATATACATAAGATATCTTATTAGTATTCAATCAGAAATAAATAATTTTCATTTAAATATTATTTTAAATTATTTTGAATAAAATTTAAAAATAATAAAAAATAAATACACAAATATATATTAGAAACATTTTAAGGCATTAATAATATGAAAAAATATTAAGATGTAATTTATGGATGGAAATATAATCAATTATATAAGACGTAATTTATGTATGAAAATATGGCATAAATTATGGGCAACATTTATAACGTAATTTATTGATTCTACTACAGTGCAATAGATTCAGTTATTATTCCTTATAATCTGAATGGCGTAATTTATGGTTGACGTAATTTATGGATGACGTGATTTATTAACGTATTTTATGATTAAAGTTATTTATGCATTTATATTATGAACGTATTTAATGGATGACGTAATTTATATACGTATTTTATGTTTGACATAATTTATGGATGCATTTTTTGCATGGCAAAATTTGTGGATGTATTTTATTGATGACTTATTTTATATACGTATATTATAATTGACGTAAATTATGTATGTTTTTATGTATGACTTAATTTATGGGCGACCTAATATACCTACTATAGTGTAATAAAAAGTATGCGGAGTTACAACCGGTTATTTGGGAGGAGCATATATATTGGAGGAGCTTGCACCTATATGGGAGGAGACTATGTCTAAAGTGGAAGTAGCCTAAATGCATCCAAACTAGCAATCTAGTAGTTTAGTAAATAGATAGATTTTAATTTTGAGTTTATCTAACTTTAGCTTAAATTAAAAGCTTTTCTCTAAAATGTAGAAACTTCTTAAATATAACAATTTTTTATGGGAACTTACAACAGTTATTTACGGAAGCAAGGTGCTTGCAAAATTTGTCTATGGAAGATGGGTGCTTACAACAGTTATCTATCAGTTATCTCTCAGAGTGTGGCGGTAAGGATTAACGGCCATATCTCTTCTCAATAGGCAATTGAGTAGTGAGTTCAAACCCCTGCCCTGGGTGAGCAATCTTTCTCTCTGAGTTTAGTTTGTTGGTCCTTTGATCATGCAAAGTTACCACGGACCCAAACCAAGGATCGTCAATTGGTATTATGCGGTTGGATTGGGTTGAAATACACTGTTGTGCAGGGAGAAGGTCCATTTGAAAATGGATTGGATTAAAAACAGTTATTTATGAAAACTCGTTGCTTGCACCAATTAACTATGGGATCATGGTGCTTGCAACAGTTAAAGATGGGAGCTGGGTGTTTCAACAATTGCTTATGCAAGCAGTGTGATTGCAAAAATTGTCTATAGGATCTGGGTACTTGCAACAAATATCAATTGAAAATTATTTGAGTTGTACATGGAAACTAGATGCTTGCAACAGTTATCTATGGGAGCAAAGTACTTGCAATGTTTATATATGGAAACTGGGTTTTGTCACGATGGGCTTATATAATTTACAAGATTTGTCTATGGAAATGTGGGTATGTGGGATTTCTGTGATGAAAGGTGTTACAAATTAATTTATTTATTTTTGTTCTATGAAAGCGAATTTAAAAATAAATGAAATGCAATAATTAAAATTTTTAAATAGTTTTATTTTGTAAATTCTTCCAAACTTAAATAAAATATTATTATTTTATGGTAGGATTGGCCATACAGGTCCATTTTGTCGTTTTGCAGCCCTTGGTAGTATTGGCCATACAGGTCCATGTTGTCGTTTTGCAGCCCTTGGTAGTATTGGCCATACAGGTACATGTTGTCGTTTTGCAGCCCTTGGTAGTATTGGCCATACAGGTCCATGTTGTCGTTTTGCAGCCATTGGTAGTATTGGCCATACAGGTCCATGTTGTCGTTTTGCAGCCCTTGGTAGTATTGGCCATACAGGTCCATGTTGTCGTTTTACAGCTAATAGACCTGTTGCTTCACCCTTATGCCAATCTGGGCTATTAGCTTGAGCAAACTCAATTAGAACTAGAAAAAATAATTTACAAATTCGAATTATATTTATATAAAAGTATTATTTAAATAACTCACCAAATGCACCAACAATTAAAACAATCGCAAGAGTTTTAATAATGTTAAATTTTAGATAATTTGGTTATCAAAAATTTTCTTATTATATATTTTTTAAAATTGATTTCCAATTTGAAAATTTATTTCCACCATGCATCTATTTATACGTAAAATTTAGTATTTGAATTGTTATAAAACCTAATAAAATACGTCACAAATTATACAGAAGAATAGAATAACTACATAATCCCGGGTATATATTAGTATTTTGCAGTCAAATTATAAATCATTTCATGGTTTATGTTTAAATTTATTAATTGTCAAATGTTCTCATAACACATGCTTATACTATGATTTCTTTGATTAAAAATGATAAATATTTTTAAAAATATATTTAATCCTTTGACTAAACATCACTGAACCAATTAAATTTGAAAGTGTTTTACATTAATATTTGATAAAAAAGATATTTAAGAAATATTTTCATAAAGTTTATATTATTTTAATATTTTATTTATTTTGTGATTAATTTGAATTTAGTTAATTTAAATTGCAAAATAAAACTATCTTTGGTTAAATAATTTTGAATATTGAAAAACAAACTGGTTTTTTCTTATTTTATTATTTCAATTCTATATCTAATTAAGAAGAATAATATTCTGGAATAATATATATAAATTATGCATGATAAAAAAAGAGAAGTGCGGATAATTGTATTTTGCAATTTGGTGACAGATATTGAATGAATTGATTACAAAATACATTAATCAATTTATTGAAAGCATCAATTAGACGGCATATAAGATCATGTGTGAACATAATTTATCGTAAACGTCCCGAGAGTGCAGAATTCTGGAAAAGTCAATTTATTAAATATCGCAATTGCATAGAATCTTGAGTCATGGTATCTGCAATATATCATGTTATAGATTGAAATAAAGATTTTATAGATTTAATGACGAAACAATGACTAATAATATATAAATTTTTTGGATAACTTATGACGTGATGGATGGAATGAAATGTCAGAGTATCCTGACCACTCCCGTTGAAATCACCATTGCCCTTGCAAATAACCGCAAAGAATAATTAAGGTTAAAATATTTTTATGGATTAAAAGCATTTAAAATTATATACAGTTTGCGAAATAATTTAAGCAACTATAGAAATTAGCTAATTACATAAGAATTTACAAGTATAGTTTGAAAATAATTTAATATGTTTTCAAAATACTTACAGAAAAAATTAAAATTTGATAAAAAAATTTGAAAATTTTAACTACATTAGTGTTAATTAATGAAAATTTAGTTTTATCTTGCGAAAGAATTGAAGCAACTAATTTGTTAATTGCAATTAGTTAGTGATTAACACTGTAATTGCTATTTATTCAAATTAAATTTTGAAACCGTACTGTTAATTATATTTTTTTACTTACCACAATGTCTAAAATTAATTTTTGACCAATCGCAACGGGTAAATGTTTCAACTCATATCGGTAACTATATTAGTGGCCAATAACATTTTAACGATTAAGACTAATGAAATATATCTTCTGTAAATTGTAAATGAGCAAAGAAAGTGATTTCAACATCAATGTGGTAATGCTGACCAACTTTAGGCGGTTCCGAGCTTCTCGCGAGTATTTTAATTAAAAATTATCAAGGTGTACTTCGGGTAAGTGAATTCATCACCAAATCAGACATTATGTTCTTGGTTAAATGACAAATCAATTAATAACAACTTTCCCGATCATTTTCTACACAATTCTCGATGATTAGCATAAATTAAGAAATGCTAGATTTTAGCAAGGGGTTTAAGCAAAAATGTTAAACATCATTTAATTTATGCTAATCATTGACCATTAATATACATAACTCCGTATTCCAAGTAAAATATTAAATTGTTCTTAGTCCATGGTTATAATACAATACATTAATTTTAAAGAGTAATTTATCTTAAAGATTTATTTAATCAATCTTGCTGCTTCGAAAAATTTATAGTTGGTTTAACTAAAGATCAATGAGAACATTTTGTTCGCATGCACTAAGAAATCTTTTCATTCTGTTTAATATAATTTGTGCACTAATGCTTTATCAAATGATGTATTTTTGAAATTTATTTATTAATATGTTATCGATATTTATTGTAAACATCTGTCAAATACATTATTTTAATTCTAATTATTTGTTTAAATTTTTAATTTCACTCATTTTTAGAGAACAGATTTCATTTGGGACTCAATTAGTTATTGATGAAGAAGAGTGGGATTTTCGTATTTTTAAAGAATAACTCACCAAATGCACCAATAATTAAAAAAATCGCAAGAATTTTATACACATTTGTAATTTGTAAAGTTATTGTTTTTAAAATCTACTTCTTTTATAATTTTATAACTTAATATTTAAACTTTAGTCAATTGGTTAGTGCTTTTTAATATTATTATTCATTTGTATTGAATACTTTCTGTATTTCATAATTATTGTCTTTGTTTTTTAAATATTTTATAATCAATACTAATAGAATTAATATGTGTTATCTTTGAATATATTGATACGAGCAAAGCTGCTTGCTATTGAAAATTCAACAGAGTTTATAAAGTTGATTAAATGCACATTAGAAAAATAATTTATTATATATCAGAGATAAATATATATTTAAAAATTTTTAAAAATTTCAAAAGTTTTGTTTCAATAAATTCAACTCATAGTAAGATGTAATGTGATATTACAGCAATGTAGTGAATATTAGAGCTTTTGATTTATTCAAATCAAGTAATCAATAAATAGTTTAACGCTTTACTCATTTAGTATTGCAACTCTTCTTTTTCATTCTCCTCTAATAGTCCTAAGTATGAGGCCAAAAACTGTAACAGCTTCCAATCTGTACCATCTTTCCTAATTAATATATTAACTTAATATCTATTAAGTCAACGATAAACAATCGATAGCATAACTATCTCTCGCAGGATGTCATCATCAAATATTATTATTTTGTTATAATTTGAATATCACTAAAACAAGAATAACCATTATTATACATAACTCCGCTTTCAGTGAAAACTATTAGTAATTCAAAATTACTCCTTCTTAAATATTTCCTTCTTGGCGAAAATTT
>JAQFXN010002975.1:0-11663 GCA_034693365.1 Liacarus xylariae | reverse complement strand
GAAAGCATTATTAAACTTAACATTTTGTGTTTTCTTATCAAAACTATTACTTAAAATTTCTAAAATTATTTGTGAAATAAAATTTATGAATTAAAAAATACTCTGTTTTAATTTTATATCATTCATAAGATTTATTTGTCAACTAATCTAATCTAATCTTCTCTTTAATTAGATTTTTATACCGTATTGAATAACTTATTTGAATTACAATAGAAAATAGCATATTTAGTATATTGTATTGACTACTTTATATTGCAATGACTTTTTAAACCCCCTTAAAAATAGTTAGAATCGGTTGCACACCCTAATATTTGGCATAACATCTTCTTTTAGGCCAATCTAAGTTTTAGAATTGATAAAACCCCAATTATAATCCAAAGATACCGAAACACGCTTCGAATCGATACACGTAAAAATCAATACATGCTTATTTTTAAGGATTGTACCATTTTTAGTCATTTCTGATTCACATTTCATCTCAAATCTCATTTGTATTTTTAAATTCATTTTTAATTTTTTTTTCTTTTGTTTTTACTGAAACAGAATGTTATATAATTAAAAAATTAATTTATGTAAATGTTTTTATTATATAAAAGAAAAGGAAAACAAATACTGTATTATAATTGTTATATCGAAAAGATTTTATTGAATAAAAAGTGAATTTAATTAAAATTGAATTATAATAAAATGAAAATAAAATTAAATACAGATAAAAACTGATTTTATAAATAAACTATTGAATGACTTCTATTAAAATAAATTCTAAGACTTTTGAAATTCTTGTTATTTTTATCGGAATTTATTTTAACTCAATTGAATAAAAAGCTTTTCAACACAACAAACACACACACAATGTGATCAATATTTAAGAATAAAGTTTTTCAATCTTAAAATGATTAAAGTCTATGATGAGTCGTAAATGTGTTTCCGTTTACAATTTCAATTAGAGTACCTGAAAGTTTTCCTGTTTCTAGTTTTTTCCTGTCCGGTCCCGGATTGTAGGGATTACATGATTTGTAAAGGTACAGGAATAGATGTTCATCATTACCAGGACCGGATTGAAAATCTGAGGACCACTTTCATCTTTAAATGATGGTTTTTAAAATTTCAATTTTTTCAAACACTTAATGAGTAATTTATATAATTTGCAAGCAGTAAATTCATGGTTAGTGTTATACAGTATGTAGAGATGAGCAGAGGCCAGACCCAGGCTCTACGAGCTTTGCGGGCCTCCATTAAGTCATATTCTGTTAAATTCTTGCAGAATTTGTCGAAATTCTATTAAATTACGTCATTTTTAATTAAATTCTGCACAATCTTGGTGATTCTAAATACCCACTATATACCTTCCCCTGTCAGCCCTACATCTTATCAGTACGCTATACCCCCTGATTTTGAGTTCATTGTCTATCCCTAGTATATTGCAGTGGTAGTCAGACTCAGAGAGTGCCTAAAATACATTAGAGTTCAGATATCGACGAAATAATAAATTCATAGTACTTTTCACATCATTTTAAGAGGTCAATCATGTAAGTGTATTTTAGGAACCATTCCCTTTTGCTTTTGAAAAAGATTTAATCTTCCAATCAAATCCGATAATAGTCGACACACACCTCTTGAAATTTTAAAATTTTTAAAAATACTCCTGGCTGACCAACCTTCTAAATTAATGTGTAAAGTACCTTGAGTTGATTATTTCGGTTATATCTCAACTTTAAGGTGCTATCTTGCACTCTCTGAGTCTGACTACCCCAGGTATATTGGTTATACCCTGTTACCTGCCCAAGATTTATACTGGAGACCAGGCCCAGGCTCAATCCGAGGCTCATAGTGTTCAGGCCTAGGCTCGTGATATTTTATAGGCCTAGGCCCAGTTTCGAAATATCTTGAGCCTAGGCTCGTGAGGCCCAGGCTCGTGGTTTTCGGGCCTGTGCTCATCACTAGTTATATGAGACAAGACAAGGCAGAATTTAAAAATATATTAAACTAAAGAACAAGAAAGTCCGGAAAAGATTACAACTGAATCAGATAGGACTGGAATCAGTTCTTGTAATGTTTAGGTACTCTAATTTCAACAATACATTGGAGTTCGAAAACATTATTAAAAATTAAAATTAAATAAACTTTTCTTCTTTTCTTCAATAATATATATATAAAGTTTTCTTTAGTTGTTATCTCGGGTTATTTGAAAGCCTTTTATTTACAAATAATTTAATTTAATAATGTTATTATACAGTAGTGACAAAAAGATTTAATATTTAAGGTTCAACAATGAGGCCAATTGGCCTTAAGTTAAATAATAGATTTAATTTAAGTGTAAAGTAAAGTATTTTATTTTTACAAGTTATTTTGTTTCGTTTCTTCTAGTTTATAAATCTTCAATCTTTATAAAATACTGGTGCTTAAATATTACTGCGACATCATTATTTCGATTATATCGGTTAGGGTGGTTTTTTGTTCCCTTTAGACTTTAGAATCTACAGCTCTGAAAGTAATTGTTATTTATTCACTTTAATAGCGAAGTCATTCATTTAGTACTTACACTAAATGGGGAAGAAAGAGAAATAATTTAGGTAAGAGTTATATAAGATGAAAATAATAAGGTAGGAGTTTTAGACTATTGGTGAAGATTTCCGTTATTAATAAATGAATTATAGACCACTGTTGTATATTTTCGCTATTAATAAAGGAATTTCAATGTTGTATATTTACGTCTATTAATAAAGAGAGTAAGTACACGCGCACATTCACATACACGCAAATCTCAAAACTAGGAATATAGGAATACGAGCTAAAAAATTAAAGTTATTTTAGCTATATATAAATTAATGATTTTCATTAAACTTATTGATTGATTTTAATTTTATACAATTAATTCAGATTTTTACAGAAATCGATTTTAGTCAACAAAATTATAATTTAATTTTTAGAAAAAATAAATTGTAAGATCTTACTCTGGCACAATTCCGCAGTACCTTGCAATTTATTCCTTTAAAATATACCCCAAGAATTATAAATAGTAAAACTATAGTGTAGTTTAATTTAATTTATTTTACTGAAATATTCATTCAAGTTTTTTTTATCATTCTATCCTATTCTTTGCCTTAAGAATCGAATTTTAAACATTGATTTCTTAACAAAACTATAAAACGTAGAATTTTTATATGATCAGTGATCACCAAATTGTGTAAAATAAGAGAATGAAAAGTTCACCAGAAGAATTCGATCACGAATTTTGCATTCAAACTAATTTTATTGAATAAACTGTAAGATTATTAGTCTTACTCTGGCACAATTTAGCAAATCACAGATGTTTCTCGTGGTGTTATCAATATGTAGACATACGTCCTGAGTTCAATTTTATTCACACCTGACTAGAACTCTGATAGGTTAAAGTCATATTTATCAATCGAAATGATTACAAATGAAATAATAATGTTTTCTTCTACAGTTAAATCTGTATTCAATTTTGACTCTTGGTGTAAAAGTCAACTTCATTTCACATGTCTGTTATTTCCGTCGGTCATAGTAACAAACTATTATTGAAGCAGCTTGTGTATTTTTTATAAAAATGAACTACTATATTTTATCAAGCAAGTTGCATGTTGAATTATTTATTTTAGACCTATTAAATTAGAATTAGTAAAATATAAATATCTCGATAGTCAAATAAAGGGTTTAGATTGTGTGCAAAAATAAAAGGATGGGTTTATATTTCTGCAATTGCGTCAGGGATGGGCATAGGAAAAATTTCATTAGGGGGATATTGGATTTTGGCGCAGCCAAGGGCATATTCCGGGCTGTGACGTCACAAATTTGCTAAATATTGGACAGGGGGGAGGGTATTGTTCAATCGTCAAATTATTTAAAAATATAATTAAAAATGACGTAATCTAAAAGAATTTCGACTAATTCTCCAAGAATTTAATAGAATTTGAGCAAATTATGATGAATTTTCTAAGAATTTAGCAATATTTGGCTAAATTAATAAGAATTTGACAAAATTCTGTTATTTTCCAAGAATTTAGAAATAATTACACCAATAGCGCGCTGTTGCCCTTATTGTGTACTGTTCCTCAAGTACGACACCTAATGATTATTATATGAAAAACAGCCCAAGATGTAAATCTAAGTTTTGAATGAAATAAAATTTAATTGAATGTAATTTAATGAAAAATTTTATAGTCAATTCCCCTCTAAATTATATTAATTTACTTCTTTGGCTAAACTAATGCTATAATAAATAGTTTGAACCAAATATAAAATAAAATAATGATTAAAATTTTTTAGAATTCCTTTTTCTAAATATTTCATTAAAGAAAATTAGAATTCATTTAATGAAATACCAAACGTATTGCACACTAATATCGATAATGTTCTGAAATAATCCAAACTTTGTTTGAAATGCTTTTTATAGTTTAAGAAATTTTCATTAAAATAAGTAAACTATCGTTAAATTTATTCCAAGTTTAATGATATTCTCTCTTAAATTAAACTAAGATTGAAAAAACTTTCAAATAATTTTGATTATATTAAAAATAGTGAGAGAAATGAACGGAGATATAGAAAGAGAGCTGTTTATTAACTCTACTCTGATCTGAGCCGAAACCTCATAAGAATACTTCATTTAATTATTTTTAAAATCGCTTAAAACTTTATTCTAAGCTTACATTTGAGTGATTGTAATTATAATTATTTTTTCCCAGTGATGCTCATACTCTACTGGAATTAACTCAGGGATGAGGTAATTACTAAATTCATAATATGCTTTCTTTTCACAATATTTTAATTTAATTCACCCTAATACGATTTAGTCACATTGTGATCACTGATCAGATTGACTTCGTTAGGGGCTATGAAACACCATTGACTTAAACATAACGTTAAATGTGAACATCAAATGAAATATCCAACACTTAATCAGTATTTTTTTCTCTATTCACTCTTGACGTACAGACCAGAGCTGTTGGATCCTAGTTCCTTTTTCAAAAAAAACCAAAACAAAATGAGTCACATAAACTCTATCAGTAAAAAATATGAAACTGGATCTGTATTTGTTTTTTTTGTTTGTTTTTTTTTGTTTTTGTTTTTTTGATGAGACAATTAGAATATGTTTTCAACATTTGAATATTTATATATCGAAAATATGCTAAACGCAGACATAATCAAAGGGAGATTTTTTAGTACCGTATATTGAAGTGGCTCAATTAGAGGTTCAGAAGAGTGGTCAATGTACATGTGCTCAAGTGTAGGAGCATCCACACTTTGATTACATTTGAAATGTGAAATTTGAAACTTTTCAAACTAGTCATACAGTTTATGACCATAAAATGAGTTCAATATTGTGTTTGAATATAATTGCAGTTAATTTTACATTATATGACTTTTAATGCATTGACACAATTTGACAGAATTTTGAAAATTGTATCAAAAATCTAGAATGAAAATTTTTCCGGCATAACAAGTCACTTTTATATGAAATTAAATTTAATATTACTCATTGCAAATGTAATATGATTGGTATGAGAGTAGATAGGACAATTCATCGTCAATTAAATTTGGTTGTATTCTAAACTAAACCAATAGGATTAATTGATTTTGGATTACTTTAGATTAGGTAAAATAAAGCCGAATTTAATCGACGATGAATCTTTCCTCGATGAATTTCCGTGACAATAAATTGTCCTAGGATGAATATTCCTGGAAGCAGTGTGATATAGTCACCCTAGATATGACCAGAACTCTTGATGTCTTATCCTGTATTTAATTACAAGGTAAAGTTTCGCCCTGTCTGCTCAATATATTACTGCAAATCAAAGCTATATTTAATAAATAATAAATAATTAACATTTCTTGGGCTTAAGTGTGTTCGTAGATCAATAAGAATTAGTGAAAAATTTTAAATATTAATAAACTGTTATCTATCGATAAGAGACTTTAAGAATTTTTCACATTTAGGCGATTCTTGTCCAGTCCTGGTAATTGTGACAAATCTAGATTCTTGTCCTGTACAGGAACAATACAAGATAGGAAACAAGACCAACTTTAGAGATGTTAGTGTCATTTGATATTTCTATTTATAAGATATTGATATCCTTGCACATTGATATTGATATTAATGTTGTTAAAATATTAAATCGAACAGAAAATATTATAACGAAAACGCATGCATTTCTTTTTCTTTTCTCTTTGAAATCACTAGCATTTCCTATGGTAGCAAAATAATTCATCGTGGAAAAATCCACCATTAATTAATTTAATATTGGTTTTATATTATCAGCAAAACTAGCTTTTAACTTAATTCAAAATTCTTGAAGCAATTTCACAACAGCAGAGACAACACATTATTTACACCAAATGTGACTAATTTTTATATTTTTCCAGAAATATAATTTTGATGATTAAAAATTGAACCCGTATATTATCACTTTCTACATATATTATCTTGCTCTGAAATTTTGCTTCAGTAGTTATAATTTCAACTACAAGATTAAGTATATCATTGGAAGTGATTATTACTTTACTTACTAAGAGATCCTATAAATATAATAATTGAGTCCGGGTAAACCAAAATTATTAATTAACATCATTGTCATCGGTTCGTTACACTTAAGCTATTTATATATCAAAAATGCTGTTATTTGAAAATTTAGTTTATAATAAAAGTTTGGCAAAGAATCTCAGAAATCATAAATATTATTACAGTTAGACTAATAAAGTGAAAATGTTTTAGAAACCAATGTCTCGCTCGTATACGCCATTAAACACAATGTAAAACCCATTCCTGTATTAATAAAATCTCTTAACAAATATAATAATAAAGTTTTAATTATGCAAATGCTTTGTTCGAGTCTTATCATAATTTGCACTCGAAATTCAATAGACAATTAATTGCCTCTGCAGTTGAAATACTCGAAAAGAATTTATTAGTAGTCTATTAATTATATTTATGAATTGAAATACTACTGAATAGTAGATTATCTAATGCTCATTAGCTCTAAAATTTCGATAACTTTCTCGGATTTAGAATATTTATGTAATTAAAAAAATCATATTTACTCTATTTTCTCCAAAACAAATTATAGCGAAATTCTGATACGAATAGAATTGATTGAACAAAAATATGTTTATCTCAAATGGATTTTATTTTAAACTTATATCTCATTTACACTATTTATATTGTAATATATTTCACATATTACGGCTTTAATCTGGATCTAAATTAACCTCAATTGCCTGCTATATCACAGAATACAGCCCTCCGCCTCGTACCAATACTTGAGCGCTCTTAACAGTAGCAGTGCTTAATCAATTGAATATTCAAGAAACTGATCTTAAGTTCTATAATTTAGTGTCTGGCCAGACAGGTCAGAGCATACTGGACCGGCAATCCAGACTATAATCATAGTAGGCAAAGGCCTCCGAGTGCCATGAGAGCCGTAAATACTGATACATATAAACCAATACAATCAGTAATAGAGCAGATATTAGCTATAGTTTTAATAATACCTAAACTACGAATAGCACAGAATAGCATAGAATGTATTGACTAATGCAACTGTATAAGAGCGCGTATTCATTCACAAACGCCCTGACATAGACTTAACGATAGTACATGACAATGCGTATTCTAGAATACTCGATTTAATAACTATTGTATAGCAGTCTATATTAAATAACCATTCTATATAGCAAAGCGTAATTAAGATTAAGCTAAGTAATAACTGATATATAACAGGGTATAAGCTAGACGACTCTGAGCAGACTCAGCGCTTGCGCCCTATTGACAGTTGCTCTGAGCAGACTCAGCGCTTGCGATCTATTGCTACTCGAGGAATAAAACTGAGAAAATTCGACTAAAACAGTCAGTTGCTTTGCCTTAGTGCTTGGTATTGCCGTGCTCTCTTATTAATTACTAGTTGTGCTTTACCAACCTGACTTTTGATGGCTAAAGGAAACTCTGTTCGATCAAACAGATCACAATTAAATGTAATATTAGACTTAAGCAAATTTTCTTATAATAAAGTAACAGTTATTTTAAGTATTCAAAATTAGTCTAAGCCATTGAATAGAGATAGAGTTTAGATTCCTGCTGAGAGACAGAGTCATCACTGAAGAAGGGGAGATCCAGAGGAGGGTATTATATTTTGCTTAATAAACCGGATGGAAATATGCGGAGAATTGAGTTCACAGGAGATCCAGACGAGTGTTATGCCAAGGGAGAAGCCAACGAAGACAACTAAAGCCAGGACGCCAGGAATTCCCCCGTATTCATCACAACGTAGACCTGCGTGCCTACACATTCGGGGGTCAACTAAAGACAATTAGATGAAAGACGCGAACACCAGGAATTCCCCTGTACTCATCAAAACGTAGTCCTGAGTGCCTACATATTCAGGAGTCAACCTCTTATTAGAACGGTTATAACTGCTGTACTGCTGTCACACAGTGGTAAGCTGACGTGAGCCTAGCTCTGTCTGCGAAACCCTGCGAGACATTTAGGGGATCGTTGGAGCTTAAGTGCCCGACAAGCGTGCTACCATCTGTGAACCGGCAATAGAGAGCCAGCAGTAACACTTCGGCCGTTTTGAAACGAGAAAGAATACGATTGGAAGCCCCATTTTGGACTCTACTCCATATTATAATAGTAAACAAGCCAACCCAAAGAACCCGAAGACCACATCAAGCAACTCAATTGAACAGGTTAGTCCATTTTGGTTATTCACAAAGTATAGAGCCTTAAGCTCTATACTTATAAGACACGAAGACATACAAAAAGGCAAAGACCGAGAAGGTCCACCTTGAGGTTGACTAGTAAGAAGATAAGAAAAGAGTGGCAAGCTGGTCGTTGCCAGCCAGGCCCAAAGAACTAGTCCCAAGGTGTTTGAGTTGCCTAGACACTCGACAACAGTTGGTAAAGGCCGAAAGGTCTTTCTGTGGCCGCTCAGCAGACATAAGAAGCTTTTCGCCGCCTTATCGTCCGCACGCTACCACTTAACATCACCGAACCGGTCATAGTTGGACGGGTGGTCCAAAGCGGCGTTTGAAAGACACAACACAAGAAACCAAAGCGTCGCAATATTTTAATTTTTATGAGATAATTTATTTCTACAATGAGATATTTGGCTTTGAGAAATATTGTATTCTGCTGCCGTAACAGAATCATTTGTTTCAATGGCACGTTTACCAACTTTGATTTAAAATCTTTTGGATATGTTTTTCGTTTCATTATGAAGAAACTATAAATTTTAATTAATATTGATTGATTTGATATTCCTTGATATTGAATGAATTGATATTCCTTTGTATTGATTGAATTTTAATATATTTTCGGTTAATAAATATGCTTACCTATGCTTAACTCTGCCTAAACATGCTTAAATATTCTTAACTATGCCTAAATATGCTTAAATATGCTTAAATATGCTTATATAATATCAAATTTTAAGAAATTTTGGTCTTAAAAATATCAGATTTTGAAATGTGAAATACTATTATTTTATTGTATACTTTCTATTTAATAAATAAATAATTTCTTAATATAAAAAATTGTATTTTATTTTAATCTAGAAAATTGATTTAAAATATTTAATGTTGAAGCATACATTTACATGTATGGTTTCAGGACCTACAATTAGTGGTAAAACATATTTAGTTAGGAGTATACTTGAAAATTATGATAACTAACAACATTTGATACAAATAATCTTGAGATATTGTGGGTTTATGGTCAATGGCAAAGTCTATATAAAAAACCAATTGCTTCAAATATTTATGTAATTATGTATACGCAGGGGATGCCTTTCCTCACAAATTAAAATCCTTAATATGAGCCTATGATAATGATACACAAGATGAACCCTATATCTTTATAAAGGTTGACCTCACACAAAATATACCAGAGAAATATAGAATTTCTACTAATATAATACCCGGAGAAAAGTTAACAGATTATTTTCCAAAATAATGTCTGAAAATTTACAGAAATGTATGATTGAATTGCGACGTGCAATGAAGTTCAAACACAAACCTACATTAACTGGAATCCTAAAATATTTAACAGATCGAAAGTGCATATATAATGCTTTGAGAGAAATATCAATTAATATACTTAATAGATAAATAAAATTAAGTGATTCACACATTCTGCGACTTAATCCAAATGCAAAAACCATAAAATCACTTGCGAGAGCTGTTAAAAAGAAATCACTAAGAAGAAAACTCGTTCAAGAAAGTGGTGGATTTTTGCCTTGGATTTTACCAGTAGTTGCAACAGCTGTCACAACAGCTATTGATTTATTTAAGAAATAATGTATTCACAAAACATGGTCTTAGTTCCTTATGAGGATATATCTAAACTAAAGCGAATTGAGAGATATGGATTAAATACAAAAATTAAACAAAATCGCTTTAAAAATTGCAATTAACAAATATTATAAAGAT
Source organism: Liacarus xylariae (assembly GCA_034693365.1). Taxonomy (NCBI): domain Eukaryota; kingdom Metazoa; phylum Arthropoda; class Arachnida; order Sarcoptiformes; family Liacaridae; genus Liacarus; species Liacarus xylariae. Next base: position 1,220 of record JAQFXN010002975.1, on the reverse strand, counting down.
AATTTTCACATAAATGATCGAAATGGAAGCCCCATAAGTGATAGCGATATTAGTGCACTGCTTAATAATGCATTTACTCATACAAAGTTCTTAGCAGAAGGAAATGAATTCATTCGAATATTACACGAGTCTAAAGTTGACACAAATTGGATTGTGAATGAGAATTATAAAGCAAACTATTAAGTTATTACCCAATACCTCCAGATAGTCCAACTCGACCTTCTACTCCATCATCCCCCTGATATAAGAAAGAGAAAATTAAATATGAGTAATGAAGATCGAAATATAGAATCTTATAAGTATTATATCACATGGAAATGGTGCCTAAACCTCCAAAAACTAATAAAAAACCCAAGCTGTGGGATATAACATTACCTGAAGAGTCTGATGATGAGTTATGAAGAAATTCTTAAAAGGATTTATTATTATCCCTTAAATCCTGCATCTTATAGCAGTGTCAAAAAATTATATGATTCAGGAAACATTTTATTTCCAAATCTGACAATAAATGAAGTTAAAGTTTGACTTTCTGGTGAAAATGCTTATACATTACACAGGCAAAAAAGAAAAATTTTTCAAAGAAATAAAATATTTGTTTTACAATCAATTTCAAGCCGATCTTGTAGATTTGCAAATGTTTTCTAAATTTAATGATGGATTTAATTATATTTTAACAATAATTGACTGCTTTTCTCGATATGCATTTGCAGAACCAGTAAAGAATAAAACAGGAATTAAAATAAAAAAATGCTTTTAAAATATATTTAATATTCAAAAGACTATAAAATTACAAATAGACAGGTGTAAATAATTTCTAAACAAAACAGTACAAGATTACCTTAAGAAAGAAAACAGAATTTTTCACAACACACAATAAAACATTTAAGTGTTCTATAGTGGAAAGATTCAATAGAACTTTAAAATCCAAAATGTTTAAATATTTTACTGCAAAAGGAACTCGAAAATATATTGATGTGTTGGACAAATTTTTATATTCGTATAATCATTCATATCAAAGAACAATTAAATGTAGACCATTTGAGGTAACAGACGAAAATAGAAATGAAATATTTTACAACATATATGGAGTTTCCACTCCTCGTGAATATATTGTAGTGTATACATGTGTCAGCTGATTCTAATTAATATATCATTTTATAAGCACGTGTTATTATTTAATCTTGGGATATATTATATTAAATTATATTGTATTGGGAAAT
>JAQFXN010002974.1:0-11663 GCA_034693365.1 Liacarus xylariae | reverse complement strand
ATGTGGATATAATTCATAGGATGACAATAAGTGTATCACTTTATAATTCCAAGATAGTATAACTTAATATATATATTCTGATTGCTAATGGGAAAGGGATTATTGAAGAGCAAATGATATTTTGGCAGAACATTTCGCGGACAATAGTTTAACCGGATAACTTCCCTCAATTAATGCCCAAAACTAGCATTATTCTAACCTGGATAATTTATTTAGCATCTTTTATTCTGTCAAATCAGTTGATAGATTAATTGAATTTTTAAATATTTCAGAACATAATTACCGATATCTTTGTGTATCAGAATATAAAAATTCTTCCGGCTAATAGTTTGTCAGGCGTGGGTTCAATACCCGGAACCAGATTTCCGGGAGTTAAGGCCAATTGTTCTATTTCTGCGAAATGGTTTTGTGGGCTTCTGTTCAATGTTAGTGTTGCCACTTCTATGAGGGGAAAGTCAACGGTTGACCAAACCTATTGAAAAAGTTTAAATTAACAAAAATCTAATTCAAATCAGTTTATATGAGTCACTATTAGGTATATTAGCACACCCTGGTCGGGTCGAACGGGTTGAATGGGAAAGATCTGGCCTGTTCTTCAGTAATATATTGAATCCACAGACCCCATGAAGGATATGATCCGCTGGCAATGTTGTTGAATAAGTCCAATACCGCATAATCAGGACTACTTCCTGAAATTATATACAGTGGAAAAAATTTAAAATCAATGACTAATAGATCATCCTCTTGGGGTTTCGCTTTATTCTATTTTATTTTATTAATCTATGACCGAAAGTCTAATTTCAATATAAAATAATTTAAAATAAATTTTTTTATAAACAGTTTCTATCAATGACTAGCATTTCATTTCAAACTTACATTTAGCAGGCGTTCAGAGATAAGTAAAATATACTAATTTTAAGCCAATCACTAAAAGTTAGATCTATTATCCATACAGTTTTAACCTGTCTACAGTTTATATACAACTGTCTATACACCCGTCTGCAGCTAAAATTGCACACCCAGCTTCTGTCAGATATGCCTCTTATATCAGTCATATAACCATCATTTATATATATTGTTACTAATATGCTATTAATTTTGGTTCCAAGTGATTTCATCGCAGTATATTTCATCGCGGACATTAAATCGCGGAGATTTTATCGCAAACATTTCATCGCGGTTATTTTATCGCAAAATATCAGTGATGTTGAAGGGTGGATCTAGTATTGAAGAAACCACATAGAATTTTCACCGGTTACCATTATAGGATCTCAGCATAAATAAACTAAGTTTTATTAAAAAAAATTCAATAAAAATAGTTAAATAACGCTGAAAAATTATTTAATAACTTCGCCTAGAACCTATAAATGTAACCGGTGAAAATGCTAGTGGGTTTATTCAAGACTACATCTACCCATCAACATCACTGATATTTTGCGATGAAATAACCACGATAAAATCTCCGCGATGTAATGATCGCGATGAAATGTCTGCAATGAGATCTCCGCGATGAGATGGCCGCGATGAAATATACCGCGATGTAATGTTCGCGATGAAATCACCGGACACCTTTAATTTTAATCCCAAAATACATATTCGTATCAATACATTAAGAAATTAGACTGATGAGTTTACATTTTTCTCTAACTTTAATAATTGTATCTATGAATAATTTTTTCAAATCATTATAGTCAGGAGTTTTCTCTATAAAGTCTTACAAAGATTAACAGTTAAGCTTTCAGTGAAATTTCAAATAGAGGTTTCTCTTTACTACAAAAAGCTATAAATTGGAAATCGTAATTATAAAGTAATAGTAAGAATCAGGGATGGGGAAAGAAGGAAATCTGATTCAGGGACAATTTTGTTTTGGTAGAAGTCAGAGATGGTCTTACGGTAAGTGACTTCATATATTTTGGACAGGGGTCCAACAGAGAGTATTTAATAACTATTAAATTCTAGCAAAGGTATATTAAAAATGATATAATTTAGCAGCATTTGGCAAATTTTGAGTATCACAAGGCCAAAACTATCACAAATTTGAGAACTTAAAGTAATTTTTCCAGAATTGAGAGAGAATTTCATAGAATATTTTTTAGAAACGACTCCATTAGTGTTTTTTTCTCAAAATTGATATCTCGTAAATTGTCTTGGGTTATCACAGGCTGTACCCACTTTCCCCATCCCTGTTAAGAATGTCTTATAGGTTTTATCAGTTTGGCTATCTTTTCTGTTTTGGTGAATATTTTTTATACATAGATTTATTTATCTTGTTAATTATTTGCTTTAAAATCAAGCTATTTAAATCAATAAATAAACATTTTAAAAACCATTAATAAAAACTATAAATGAATTAGATCTCAAAGTTCATGTCCGCAAAGTTCACAAAATCCGGGACCGACTGGAGGCTCAGTTCTCATAATGTACTAATAAACAAAAAACAAAAGTATCTATTTGAAATTAGTGTATTAAATGAGTATTAAAAGTCTGTTGTGTAGAAATCTGTTGAAAATTTTGCTGAAAAATAGTGAAATTAATTTATTAGACTCTCGGAATCTGATTATGATTATCCTGGAAGGAAAGGCTATTTTAAATACAAAAAAATCAACTGCCTTCAGCTTTCGCCATTATCAGGCAAAGAAGTAAAATTTTCAAATTTCTTTACTAACAGTGAGAATTTCACGGTTTCTTTACTATTAACGACCGGGTGCAAGTGTAACCACTCTTCTGCAAATATTTTCGGAACCACTTATGCGATTTAAAATCCATTAGCACCAATCGATTCAGGAGCACGAAATACACAAGAATCTTTTGTTTTAGCATCTGCTATTATCAAAGTAAGACAAAGTAGCCACTTTTGCTAATATCTTCCGAAAGCGGAGTTAAAATTGTGACTTTTATAAAATATTCAAGATCAAATTTAAGATTCAATTGAGTAACCACAATTCGATTCAGAGAACACTTTGCTGCTCCGGACCTTAAATTATATAAGTATCAAATTTAATCAACAGACAAATGTTAATTGTTAAAATTTCTCAATTAGTAGAGATAAATAAAACATTTTATGTGATGAATCAAACGTACATTTAAAATATTTCTAATAATCTTATATAAGCGGGTGATTAGTAAAGTATTAGGTTTTTAAAAAATTAAAATATAAATTAATCCAAAATATTATGTTTAATATTATCATTTAATACTAGCTATTTTTGGAAGGGTTATTATTTTTTACTCACCACTCATAATATATGCATTACAACTGACAGAAAATATCATTAAAACATATAGTGAATTGGAAATTGTAAGAATTAATTTGAGAGTCTTCTAATTTATATGAAAGGCTACATATTTTTAAATTATTTATTAACAATGATTTGGTTTTTAACATAAGTATAAAACCAATAAATCAATTGTCAAATAAAACACAAATGTTCTTGACTGCAATTGAATGCAATGTTAGTCTCGAATCGTATATAAAGAGCGCAAAGAATATGTGGAAATCATTCGGAAGTTGTCTTCTCTTCTATTGATTTGAATCAAGTTTTAAGATAATTAACACATATTTCCGAAATGTTCAAAGCAGTGGTACTGTTCATAGCCGTGGGTCTGGTCTTATCCGATACCATATCAAGTAAATATGAAATTTAATATATATTTAGAAATATATTAAATAATTGTCTACCCATTGGGTAATACAGCCGATGGCAAACCCGGTACGGGTTCACTACGTCGTAGTATCGCCGGTGCAGCTAAGAGTGATTTAATCAATGCTAGAATCACTCGCGTTGGGGAAACAGGGCTTGGGCTGAGTGATGCAGTCGATGGTGTATCCCAAACTGCTTCAGACCGTCGTAGTATCGCCCCTTTACCTTAGGACAGTTATGAAAATTAAGTCATTTATAAATGAGATAATATTTTGTGAATTTCTAACTCAATTAAATAGAATTATTGAATAATGATTTTTACAACAATCTGTTTGAACTGAATTATTGTGAAATATGAAAATTTAGAGAAATAGATAAAAATATATAAATAATTATATTTTCATGAAACTTGAAATTTTAGCAATTTTATATTTAATATATTTAGCGTATATTTGAGTACTCATTAATTAACAATTTCAATTAATTTAATAAAAATTTTTTATGACAATGTGGGATATGAAGTTTAGGCATCTTATTTCAAAGCACGAGTTCTTTGTTATCCAATCGCTTTTTAGGGGAATTCTTTCCTGCAAATAGGATTTTAAACAAGCCAGGGATCACTGTTTCAATTAGAGGTATGACAGCGGGAATAGTGTCACTGATTTAAGCACACTTGTGCTTCTCTACTGCGAGGCGGCGATAGCTGATCGCATACTACCAATTGACGAGACTTGGTTTGGGTCAATGGTAATCTTGTCCCACCCCAGGCCCAATATACTAATAGCAAAGAGAAATAATGCTCACCTAATGCAGGGTTCGAACTCACTACTCTGCTAAGCGCGTAACACAAAGCAATGGGCTCTAATCCACTTGCCCATGCTCCAAGAGGAAAGAGTTCTATACAATATACCACCTATCATAAATGAGAATCATATAATGTAGTTATTAGTCTATAAAATTGATAATTCTTAAATTAGGCCTAGCAGGGTTTTTAGTATAGTTCGTATTTTTTCTGGCCACTTGAGTTTGTGATAAGAGCTGTTCATGCTAACAACAAATTTAGTTTATTTGACCTTAATTTATTTGAATTAACTTTGATATTGTTGAATTAATTTAATTGTAGTTTATTTTAACTAAATTTATAATTAAATTTTATTTACTTTTAATTAGTTTTTAGAATGCAAAGTTCTCATGACAAACTCAAACAGTAGAGAAAAATACAAACTATAGTAATTAGTTGTCTCCGGATCTCTGCATTCATAGTTTGATATTTAAAACTTCCAGTTAAAACATTTTGCATTTAAATGGAAAATGATCCCATTTAATAAAACATAAAATGCAGATTATTTCAAGTATCATTAATTAGAATCGAGTTTTGAGAAAATTAACAAACATTTCCGAAATGTTAAAAGCAGTGGTACTTTTCATAGCCGTGGGTGTGGTCTTATCCGCGTCCATAACACGTAAATATGAAATTCACAAATATTTCGATATTATATTAAATAATATCTACCCATTGGGTAATACAGCCGATGGTAATACCGGAGTTCCAGCATTTGGTAGTCTCACAGGAAAAACTATAATCATTATTGTAGTCATTATCCGATAGTCCGGACAATAATGATTGAAGTGGAAAGTCTTATTATAGTGACTGATTGGTCACCGACGGCCAGAGTGAAGTAATTATAACCAAAAATAAAATTGTTTCAAAAATATGGTTATTTTACTGAATTATATTAAGATAATAAGAAATAAATGAATATAATTCATATAATTTTCAACATAAAACTAAAATCAGCGTACGTTAGCAGAGATGTTAACACACTTGTCAGTGGAGACTGGGTTGTGTGTTCGCCTCCCTGACCAGCCAATCTGTTTTCATCTCATATCTTTCATCAAAATATAATTTAACTCGTACACCTGAAATACAGCCATTGAACTGATTGGACCTGCAAGTATAAATAATCAAGATTAATTAAATCATCTATTTAGGAGTGAAATTTAAAAATTAGAATTCCAAGTTTTGCAATTACCAAAAATCTTGAGTTTCATTTCATCATTAACTCAATTCTAGGAATTCGATTTTAATGGTTCGTATATCAAAATAAAGTGCTGTTTTTCTATATTATAATTAAAAGTTTTTCAGGTAAAAAATTAAATCAAATCAAAATTAGAACTTCTAAATAACAATTTGTCGACAATTGAATTAATATTTGAAATGTTAATATTGTTTCTGAAATTTTAGACTTATTTATAAAAATAATACTCATGGTATAGAAAATTTTTAATTTAGGATAAAATTCGGATAAGTATATCGGATCCGATGTTTTAAGACAATATATCCCAACCGATTCGATCAGACTTTTCAAAGACCAAATCCAATCCGATCCGATCAGTTATCGACCCCTATTAGTCATAATATTAAATTGAGTTTAATAAAACATATAATGGTTTTGTTTCATATAATAGCTTATGAATCACTTCATGATTACATTCTTTTAAATTGTGAACTACAGTTAAAACAATTTTATTTCATTTCAATAACACCCTTAAAACAAATTATTAATTATGCAAAATATTTATTTAACAACATCTGCGCAAATAACGAAAGGATATTTTGAGCTATCCATCTAAATCTGTCTTTGATGTGTATAACTGTGTTTTTTATTTTTGCACATGCTGTGTTAGTTATATTGTGTCTATTCTTTGACATACTCCTCTACTTGATGTTGAATTTCAAGCGTCCTTTAGATCACCCTTCCACCTTTGGACTAGCTATTCAGTGTTGATCGGTAGCGTCCGGTTTATTTCGTTAATCCCTTCTCATACAACATATAGTCCGTTCGTCTTCTATTCAATTTGGTTGAGTTACTCAAGTTAAAGCATACGAATATCAAGACTAATGGGTCTCTTTCTGTAATCTTTGCTAGTCAAACATAGATGGACCTTTTCGGCCTTTACCCAATATCGAGTCTTCATGTATTATGAGTATAGAGCTGAAGGCCCTATTTTGTATAAAGTATTCAAAATGACTAAACTGTTTACTTCTTGAAATGTATAGTCGACTCTGTTCTGTCTTCAGGCTCTCTTCGGTGATGTAGAGAATTTCCCCTTCCGATCGCTGTCTTCAGTAAAACCACCTTCGTCTCCGCACAGCCGTTTTAGCCGATCTAAGAATATGTAGGCACACAGTTCTAAGTTACTATACGTACAGGGGAATTCCTAAATTCTTAGGATCTTCCAATCGCCTTTAGTAGACCACTGAATATGTAGGCACATAGGTCAAAGTTGGGATGAGTATATGGAAACTCCTGGAGTTTTCTTTTTACTCGTATTAAGTGGCAACTTTCGGCGGATCCATCTTGTGGATCTCCGTCTGCTGTGGTCGCTCTTCCCTTTATAAATATCTTATTTAATATAATAATAAATAAATCTTAGACTGATTTGAATGTTTAAATTAACTGTTTCTTTATTTATCAGAAATTAGTTTAAGTTTAATAGTAAATATAATATGAAATTAGTAACCTATTAGTTTGATCGGACAGAATTTCCTTTTGCAAGCAAATATCAGGTTGTTAAAGCACAACTATTGACTCTCAAGAGAGCACGGCAATTCCAAGCCTAAAGGCAAAGCAACTGACCGTTCTATTGCTTTGTACTTCACATTATCACCTCGTATCTTCCTATAGCAAAAATAAAAGGACATAGGTTAATATTTTGATTCTAAAATAATATCGTCGAAAATTAATAATATAATGATATTTATATATATTTCAGATCAGAATTTAAGTGATATCCTACCTATGCCCGCAATATTGAATGTTTTTATATAATACACTACTAGTAATAATACTGTACATGTGCATATTTTTAAAAATTCTGTAGAAATTCAATTAATATTTATGAACTTTACCTTGTGAATTGGACAAGAATAACTAAAGATATAGAAGTTATATTTAAAATAATTGTAAATTGAAGATAATTGTGATTTAAATATGTTTATTTAATTTAAATTATTATCAAAAACTGTAAAATTTTAATTTATTTTTTATATTCAATTTTATCTAAATTTCTAATCACTGCTCGAAATTTATGTAATTTTATATCAATAAATATTATTGCCTTTGGGTTTGGGAGGGATTAATAAATTTCAACGTTTCATATGTTTTGTATATGGATTAACATGCCGGCTTAGAAAGTATTGTATTATGTTTAGCTAGCCCAACTAAGGTGACCAGATAATTTTGACTAAGACTGGGACAATTTAATAAAATATATAGAAAAGCCGAGAGATTTCCGGGGCAGAATTGTTTTTTTTATTTTAAACTAAACTCAATTAATAAATATTTTTATATATCGTTTGATTTTAATCTAATTCCATTTTACAATGATTAAGTTTAAATTCTGCAACATTATTCTACTATTACATTGTACACTTTTGTTCGATGAAAGGGTAAATTTGAGGATTTTGCGAGTGTAAGTGGAGTTTAAGTGAAGTATTTCTAAGGAGTCTTTTAATCAAGATTTTTTTAAAACCAATTTTATGTTCTAATCAACTTATTGACTAGTAATATATACCAGAATATTCAATAGAATATGACAGAATATTACGAAAGCTGAGACTGGTCAATGTTATCTAAAATGTTTTCTATTTGTAAACTTTTGTATCGAAAATTTAATCAATAGGAATGTTAGTGAAATTTTCTATAATTATTCAGTTCATATATTGTGTGAAAACTATAATACATTATATAATAATTCTACAAAACAAACATACTAAAACTTTTTTAAGCTGACCATAAATGCCACTTAACACATTTCACACATAATTTATACTGTTATCAAGGGATGCTCAATGGGGTGAGGTTAAGTAAAAATACACGTTTGGGTCTTTCCTAAAAATGACCACAATATCCTTTAGTTTTGACGACAAAATGAGCAATTTTAATCTCCTCGCATTTTTTGAATATTCTATGAAATTGTCTAAATTTATAGAAAATTAAAGAATTTTGTAGAATTCTTGCTAAATTTATACAATACTGTTAAATTCTTGAATAATAAGTTGAAATTATTTTCAATAACATTATTTTTATCTGAATTTTTCAAAAATTTGATTGAAAAATACCCTCCTATATACCCTGAGATTTTCTATATTTTTTCCAGAATTATACAATATTATTTTGAATTTGTCCCGAAATTATCCAACAATTTACTATAAAATCCAGATACATAAGTTTAAGTTGGTCACTCTAGTTGACGAACGAAAGCTCATTAATCTTAAAGAATTTTCTGTCTTGAAGGATTAAAGGTATGCACACAAAGAATATTCTTGAAACTTTCTAGTTTCACCAAAAGTTCGTTACTATCAGGAGAATTTGCCACTGGTATGTCGTTCCAGTTATTAACCTAAAATTCATTGGTCCCAACATCCATGTCGTCGCTATTAAGGCTAATGTTGTCAATTGCTATTGAAGATCGATTCGTTGTTTATGTCCTGAGTGTTCGGTTTCACTATGATATTTGTCAGTTGTTGATAATTTCCTCTTAGTTTGTTCAGTGAGAGACGAATCTTCCTAAAGAAGTGAATCCCGTTTGACGTTTGTGATGTAAGGGTTAGAGGAATTTAAGATATTTCTACTTATAACCACTTTGGGTATAATCACTGAACCTTTGCTTTCCATTTTCTATTAATTATAAATATAGATCAGAGATCTTAGATGGGGGTTTGAATCTGATAACAGAGTAAACCTGAATCATATAAACTATTACAAACTCTATAGATTTCAATGGAGTTCAATAGAGTTAGTATTAGTAAATATGATTCAGGTTTACTCTGTTATCAGATTCAAACCCCCATCTAAGATCTCTGATATAGATCATCAATATCATCAATGAGTTGAATCTGTATTTTTTTATTGCATATATATTTGGTGTAAGATATATCAGAATTAGTAAATGAGCATCGGTCAACTAAAATGCAAACAATCCGTATTCAGTTCTGATTAACTAATCTAATTCACAATTTCTGTAATTCATTATTTAGTTCTAATCATTAAGATATTTACAAAACATACAAAGTGACTTGTTAAAACAATAGAGTTTATATTGTCCATTGATGCTTGGGAAATATCAAGTTAAAACAATTACGTGACTAATATGTTTTAGAAGTGGATATTTTTGCCATGGTGATGGTTATACACACACTCAAATACACAGATGCATTAATTGATACTGATACATATACTAATTAATAATCAACTTATTAACTAAACATTAAATTTTAGATATTTCTATTACTTTAAGGAACAACAATGAAAGATATGCAATGATCTGTTATTTGAAAAAATCATATTTTTAGAATTGTTATAGTTTTAGTCAAATGCCTATTAAATTCGATTTAGCACTCACTTCAGAGCAGCTGAAGTAATTGATAGTAAATAGCTTCCAACACGAGAATCTCATTGTTTTATCACTAATGCGTTCAATCAATGAGTGCAACTGTAAAATATAAATTTAATTACAATGATTTTATTGTAGTTTATTATTTAATTAAAATGTTAAAAGATAAAATTACTACTTTAAATTGAATCCTGAGCATTGTTATTGAAAACCCTGTTCTAATGTTATACATACAGTTTTGGAAAATAGTTTTTGCAGTAGGTCTGCAACCTTTGCATTCATTGCCATATATTGTTCAGTAATAATGTTTTTAATAAAATAAAATTTATAATGCTTTGCTTAATAAGGTGTTAATCCATGTGAATTATTACGTTATAACGATTAGACAAAATTAAATATAGATAAAACATATGTTGAACATGTGAGTTGGAGTTTAATATATTAAAATCAGAATTTGAGAAAAAAATTTTGTTTCTATATAATTTGTATATAGCCGAAAAATAAACTGTTAGTATGATCTTATTATTGAAATAACTAATCACATAACAGCTTTACAATCCTTGCCTTAATATCTGCAATGTTTTCTTCATTGAATTCCTCTTGAATTCATTGAATCTATTAGGTAAATGTTTTATACGAAATTGACCATTATGTTGTTTCGAGATATTATTTAATCTATTAGTTAACCCACGATTATTTATATTTATCAATAAAGTTGAGTTTGGACAGAATAATTTAACACTCACTCTTTTCCCTTTACATCAACCCTAAAAACAAAATTCAATATTCTAAAAGCAATGGATTGGCAGGATAGCTGGTGGTCTAACGTATTGAAATAATAAAGAAATTAGCAGGTTTAAGCTCCCAGAAATTTAGGTTGAACATGTGATCAAGAAGTTGACAAAGACCTCCGAGTGCCAGAAAAGCCGTGAGCCGCTTTAACCAATATTTCATGTTAATACTTGTAATAACAGGTAATAAATACTGAATACGGCGGAGTGCTGTAAAATATAGGTTAATGTTTAGCAATAACTTATTAAGAGCATGCAGTGCTAAATATGATCACTACTATATAGCAGCACGAAATTACAAGTACTTTGAGTTAAACATTACGACCGCATATAGTGGTGCTTATGCGAATATTCTATGTTAGCTATAATTACGACTGTATATAGCATTAAATAATTACGAATACTCTATGCTAAATAACCACTGCATATAGCAGTGCGTACTTGCGAATATACTTTGATATTAAATGTGATAAGTGCAGTATAGCAAAGTATAATCTAGATTGCTCTGAGCAGACTCAGAGGTTGCGCTCTAACATGATCCGATGTGATGACGTGAAGTATAAGACACTAGTACGATGAGTTGCTTTGCCTTCTGGCTTGGTATTTTCGTGCTCTCTTAAGGGTTACTAGTTGAGCTTTACCAACCTGATTTTTGATTGCTAAAGAAAACTGTCCAATAAAACTGCTAGAATCTTTATTCACACTTTATGTACAATTAAAATTAAAATTATTATTAAATAAAAACAAGAATGACTATTAATATACATAACTCCGCTTTCAGCCCTGTCCTCCCACTCCCAAAGTTTATAATTTAAATGAAAAGACAGTATAA
>JAQFXN010002973.1:0-11664 GCA_034693365.1 Liacarus xylariae | reverse complement strand
ATTGTTCCATTTGATCAATTGGTTTAGCTATAAAATGACATTTTGTGATGATATTTCTAAAGATTACACCCCCAAAAAACCCCCTGAAACCCTCCATTGGCATTTAATTTTTCAGATTCTACATACGATATGATGCTTAATCTGATCGGAATAGTCATATTCTGTTTCTCAACTTCCCTTTGAAAAACTTCCCTACTTAAATAACTTTAAAATCTTTTTTATATTCAAAGTTAGTTACTACAGTATGAACAAGGAGTATATGTTTCTCATTATTTACCAGAAGCTATGCATTATAATATTTAAATTACAATCATATTCAAATTTTAAAATAAATTAACTTGTACATATTGATTAATTAGATATTTCAATAACATAAATGGCACACGAGTTTAGTTGTATTATGAAATCTCTTAATTAAAATTCTAGAACAAATATTTTGTAATTGAAGTAATATCTAGTTTGAAATATTTTATAATATTTAAATAAAGATTAATTTAGTACTTTTTTAAAAGAAAAATATTTACTTATTATTCTGATATAAAATTGTAAAATTCTATAAAGATTAATTCAACTTTCATTTTTTTAGATGTAAATAATTGTTGTAAATTATGTATTCAATTAATCCTGATAAAATATTGTTTAAGAATCTGATTATAGAAAGTGTAGATAACATTCTGTATAGAATTGGTTTGTGTTTTAGAGCCAATACTGAATCTAATTATAAGAGAAAATGGTTTAATAAACCGATTCTTGTATTTTCAATTATATTAACATTACTAATAGAAAAAATAATAACACTATATTTTAACGAAGAAAATATTAGCTATCATCAAATATTGGGTAATTATGCCTATTTCATAGAGCCTGCTATTCAACTACACAATGCAATTGTCTTTATTCTGTCCGCAAACCTGGCTATCAATTCTCAATTAATGTATTTCTATAACTATAGAAATTATGTAAAACCAACTTTTCTTAAAGTGTTTGAAATGATGTCGGGTTTGGTTTCGCCCAATAGTATTGGTCTCACAAATGAAGTACAAATCAAGAAATTACTTAAACGAACAAATTTGATGCTGACATTTGTTAAATATAACAACGTATTGGTGTCTGTCATGTGTGTAATATTGCTCTTGACTTCATATTATCTGAAGATTTCAATCACGGATACAGTAGTCTATGGTTTACCGAATTCACTACTTCTGGCTCTAATGTGTTTCTATACCTTTAATATAGTCTTATATCAAATGGCATTCTTGTATTCAATTTGTTTATACATTAAGATTAAATTAAATGAACTAAATTCAAGAGTTATTTTAATAATAAATGACCTTGAGTATGTGAAAGTTTTCAAGATAATTTATGAATTTAATGTTCTCTATTGTGAAATAAATGAATACAACTCAAGCTATTGGTCAAAATTCTTATTATTCTTTTGGATTAATTTTGGATCTGTTTGTGTTTTATTAATATTTTTGACCTTGTTTATTCCATTAATTATTCATGTTAAAATTTGGTCATATTATTTAATAAATATATTATGTTCTATATTTTTATCTATAATATTCACCGTTTCTTCAGTCAATTATACGGCGAATAAATCACATAAACTAATGCTAAGTCTTATGAAATCATTTATTAAACACAATAAATATCTGCATTGTATTAGACTCTCATTAAAATTAAAGGTAGGATTAAAAATGTGAATGTAGTAAATGGAAAATACACTTTATCCAATCTGGGGGCAGAATAAGGGAGTAAACAAAATTCTAAAATATGTATAATGCAAAGGGTGAAAACGTAAAAGATGTAAGGTAAAGTGAATTTCTGGACAAAAAATTTTGGCCTGCTGCGCAAAATGTTATGGAGATATTTTGCAAAAATCCAAGTCAGGAGGGGTACTAACTATGGAACTTTCTGAAATGCACTTTAAAATTTGAGGTTTTTATTCTTCTAATAGTTAGAATGATCAGTTTGACTTGCTCACTTAGTTTATCCATATACATCGTTGGAAAGATATTATCAGACTGCATTTATTGAAATCATAATTTTTTGGCTTTGATTATTTAAAAATGAACAAAAACACATTGATTTCAAACAAAACTAACTTATCAACATTTGTGATAATTTAAGTAAAAAATGTACGAAATTTGTGCTTTTTGCAAATTGAGAAATACACGTTACACGTGATCTTTCCAGCTACTCCCTAATTGTAAATGCTATTTGGGAATATCAATATGTTCAAATCTTCATCAAACTTTGGTTTATGCGGAAAATTTTGTACCCTGTTTTATAGAACCCTATTAGCTGATAGGCAAGCTTTTAATCATGAGAAGTTTAATTTAAAGAATATTTGCAGTATGAAAGAATTTTTGCAATATTAATCATGATTCACATTTTCAAACAGTGGTGTTAAAAGTACCACAACATTAGATTTAAACACGACTACATTGACTGCCTTCACAGCTTTTGAATTTTATCGATTTCACCGTTTAGTAATCATTGTGTTTGACAAAATATTATAAACTAAACTATGTTGTATTTTAAATTATTTTAGTTATTATCAACAATTGAACAAATGAGTGATAAAAGAGTGGGTTTTTCGTGTTGGAAGTTATTTACGATCAATTATTTCCGATGCTATGAAGTAAGTAATACAGTAGAATTAGAGATGGCCAATGAGGATACTTTGAAATACTCATCAACAAGAACTTCGTTTTTGCCAAATTCAAAATATTGACCCCTTATGAAATCCAATATCTATTAACGACATGATTAACTTGTGATCAAACAAACTTCACAATGGGTTGATATTTTAAATTAGATAAAAATAAAGTACTAGCTCATGAATCTTAAATTTTCCAAAATGACTAGCTAATTTCTGGAAAAAAAGTTGTCATTAATAATTTGTTAAATTTTAAAGGATAATGACCAAGAATGTGTCACACATTACAGTGACTAAGTTGAAATGGTAGAATATGGTAGAGTATGGATATTAGAGCACCTTTACCAAATAAGATTTTATATTATAAACTGATACCGTACTAAAAATATGCTTAAACTCTCATTTATTATTGACAAGAATACCCTTCTCATTGCCTCCTTTGAAGTTTGGTCGTCTCTAAATAAAAATAAAACTCAGCTTTGATTTTAAAATCTTTTTTCACTTTACAGATCATCTCATTGTTGTCAATATTTTTCCTAAAAATAATAGAAATGACAAAATTGTGAATTAAATTCTAGTAAAGAGTTTCTCTTTCTCCCTCCCTGTCTCCCCCTCTCTCCACGCATAATAGCTATCATATGTGTGTCCTTTGACCTCAACCTCAATGTGTCCGTCAATTGGTTTCCTTTCATTCCATTCGTTGGCAAACATTGTTTGAGAATAATCTGAATTCCCGTTAATAACGAGTTTATGACAATAAATATGTTTTATTTCATTCTTTTCATTGAATCTAAACCACAGATCACTGTCTTTGGGATTATTGAATGCTTTGGACATAATATTGAGGAATCGATTGTTGGATGGAATAGATGTCAGGGGTTTAGGATTGAGTTGATTGTCTGCCATTGGTTTTGTAGTGATAGCGCTCAGGGGTTCGGGAAGTTTTGGTTGAATGTCATCAGCAATAGAGGGTTGGATTGCAATGAGTTTAGGAGTGAAGACGTGATTTGAGTCACGAGATCTGGTATGGAATCGATTTTTGCGAAATGAATACATCGTTTATCCAAATGCTTGACAGATCTGGCCATTTACCGTCGGGTCGGAAATGGTCGAGTGAGGTATGGTTGAACTTGTCTTGGCTTAAGCTTTCCAACGATATATATAGTGTGAGGGTGAGTGCCCAGGGGGGGGGCTGTATACGAAAGGTGCATTGCTACCCATTTTTGGATAATATTGTTCATCTATTAATAGGCTATTTCTAATTAAAGTCTAAAATTATATAAATCAGCCCCGCTCTAATATTGAGGGGTTTGAATCTATCTATTACTATACAATGTGTGCGCATTAAACGAAAGAAAAAGTTAATTTTTTGACTTATTTTTCTAAAGATTACTGGTAAAATTTGTTATTTAAGCCTAGTTAAGTTATTTGACATTACTATCGCCTTTTAGATGATATTAGAGTATCCTTAGGCCAGAATTCCTTCATTAGCACATATACAGCTTTCCAGATTTTAATTTATCCAGAGAAATGCTTTATATATTTTTTGTTTGTATATTTGACTAAACAGTGACTGATAGATAAAATATTTTAATTCAAGTCGAGTCATTCATAGAAAGTCATTGCATCAAAGTTTTTATTTTTAATTATTTGATATTAATGTTAATCTTTCGGTAAAAAATTAATCAAATATAAAAACTTAAAGCTAATGAGTAAGAATAGAGCATTTCTCTGGATAAATTAAAATCCGAAAAGCTGTATATTGAGATTATAGTCGAATGTCGTCATATAGGGCTTTCAAGCCCTTAGAGCTCTCCGAAGAGGATCTAATTTGAGTTTAGTTGCATAAGAATTAAGCAATTGAGGCATTTAATATAAGTGTAAAGCAGGGGTAGCCTAGAGGGTATAGCCTAAGTACCTCCTCTGACGTTTTGTACTGCAGCAAAAAATATTGATTTTTATCTAACTCTACCTTCTCTCTAATTTTTAAAACATTATACCCCCTCCCCTTACTTTTAAGAAATATTTTCTCAAAATTCCCTCACCTATACCCCCTCTGACTCTGCCTTGGTTATCCCTAGTATAAAAGAGAAAGTTTGTCAGATTATACAACAATTGTATTTATTAACATTTATTTGAATGACATTAGGTTTTAGTGCTTATTATAGGGCAGACGTACATTATCTAAGCGAAAGACACAAATTCTTGAAATATTCTTAAGCGCATTATTTACAGTGGAGAATCATTTTAAACTGGACGGACAAATGCTTGATTCTTACTCATTATCTTTGAGTTTTTATATTAGAGTAATCTTTAACCGAAAGATTAACATTAATATTAAATAATTCAAATAAAAATTTTTATATATGACTATGTGTTCATTCAAATTAATATTTTAGCTGTCGGTCACAGCTTATATTGAGTTCGCGTAAAGAAATCTTAATAAGTTTCTTAACGCAAACTCATTTCTTAGTAAGATAACTAAGATTGAAGTTTTCACGATCTAAGTAAGATTTCTTATAGAAAAAACTTAAGGCGAACTCATCTTACTTAGATTGGTATGAGAGCGCATGCGTTCAATATTAGTTATAGTGAGAATATTTGATCACTCATTTTAGTAACAATAATATTCAATATTTATAGGCATCTCTACAATCGCTAAGACAATCTTAATGCGAACGCTACACTAACTAATCTCACTAAGAATTCTTACTCAGATTTCTTAACGCAAACTGGGTATTAGAGATAAAGGAAAACTAATAAGTTTGATTTCTTAATGTATTAACTAGTTCAGTTTACCCGCTACCGAATTTCTAAACACAAATTTAATCAGAAACCGGTTTTTAGAGTATTATTTATACTGTACTGTATATTGAATTTTCCTGCCAGTATTTACATCAAAAATTGGGTTTCGGCTCAATTATTTGCTAATATCTCTTTAGCTGAATTTGGAACAATTGACAAATAGTAGCCTAGAACCCCCTGAATAGTCACTATAATAGTTACCAAAAATAGTTACTGAAATGGTTATATATTTTGGGTCACAAATTACATTGAATTCTGAGAAAATATAGAAAATACTTAAAATAAATTATAAATAAATAATATTTTATGTTTTCCTCTTCAAAATTAAAAAAACTATCAGACATTTTCAAGATTGCTTTACTTAAATAAGATGGTACATCATATCAAGTCACTTTATATGATTTAAAAACTGCTGTTTCTCTTAGATTTTACCGCATCTCTAGATCCCCGCAAAAAAAATCTCTAAAAATTGACAAAATTTTGTTCAAAGATTTACAAAGATTCAATAGAGTAAAATTCTATCAGGTTATCTTGAAATATAGTCAAATATTACAAAATTCCGGTAACTTTTTATTATTTAAATAAAAATATTGGTGAAACCCGTTTTTTAAGGCTAATCATTGATATTATTATAATTCTTTACTTGTTTTTAAGTCAAAAATACTTTCACGGCACATTATTAAACAACTGACAATTATCTAAAAGTTGACAAAATTTTGTTCAACAAATGTTCAAATTCTGACAAAATCGTGTTCAATAAAGTAAAATTCTATTAGATTATCTTAAAATATAGTCAAATATTACAAAATCAAGGTAGCCTTTTGTTGTTTAACCAAAAAATATCGATGAAACCCGCTTTTTTAGGGATAATAATTGATATTATTATAATTATTTACTTGATTTTAAGTGAAAAATGATGCCCTCGGATCAATTTTCAATCAGAAACCGGTTCTCAGAGCTATGTATAGAATTGTTATATATATTTTGACAAGATTTAACAAATTTTATATCGAAATTGCGAAATTTTCTCTGTGAATTTGTTGCAAGTTTTAATTGAATTTGAACCCATTTTTATCCTGTCTCTGCTTCTAACTCCAAATTCAATATCATTTCTCTAACTCAATATTCAATAACAAATGCAATTCACATATCACGCGCGACAATTACTCTAGCCTTTCCTTCACTAAATATTTTCACATTTTCAAAAAAGTTTAAAAATTTTCAGTTAAATTATAAAATAAAAGTATCAAAACAATAGAAATGTGAGCGAGAAAAAAGTTGATTAATTAGAAAAGGGCAAATAATAGATTCGATGTAAATCACTGATATCCTAATTTGCACTGTATGGATATGAACTTGTTAAAAAAATTATATCTTAAACGCTGTTACACCAATTGCAGCACATCTACTAATTTAAACTCTAAAACTCCTCAAAAAATCTTCGCAATCCAGAGATAGGGAAAGAGGTACAGCCCGGGATTTTTACATATTTGTGTTTGGTTCAGGGATGTGGAAGGTCCAAAACATTAGTATTTTGACTTTTCACTCATGTTTTTGACTTTTTTCCACTTAATTCTTAGTTTATACGTAATGTCAATAGACGTAATGTTTACTCAAGATTTTGCTAGGGTGTATTCCGGGCTGGATTTACCTCTTCCTCATACATGGGCCCAGTATAATCTTATTGATTTTAGACGATAGCACCCAGGTCCAATGTGAGATACTATATGATAACCTCTTGTGATTTTGATAGATAGACCCTATGCCGCTCGCGATATACCCGGAGACATTTTTGGTGAATTTTCTGTTAAAATCTGGAAAAATTACAGAATACTGCCAGATTTTTGCTATATTTGGTGAAATTTTGTTAAATTGATATATACAAAATTCGATATAGGGATACAGCCCGAGATAATCTCTATGTAATTTTAACCTCTGCAATGTACCCCTTCCCATTGCAAATCCTTAGAATAATAAAGTTTTGTCAAATTCTGTTAAATGCAGACCAAAATTCCTAGTCTAAAATATGCTAATTTCTGACATCTAAGCTCGGAATACCCAGTACCAAATTTTTAAATACAAAAATCAGAAACCATTTAACCATGAGATGATAATAGGATCAGTTAATGGTGATCTTGAGATAATTTGACCATGAAATGATAATAGGATCAGTTAATGGTGAACTTGAGATATTTGACCATGAGATGATAATAAGATCAGTTAATGGTGATCTTGAGATAGTTTGACCATAAGATGATAATAGGATCAGTTAATGGTGATCTTGAGATATTTCGACCATGAGATGCTAATAGGATCAGTTAATGGTTATCTTGAGATATCTCGACCATGAGATGATAATAGGATCAGTTAATGGTGATCTTGAGATAATTTGACCATGAGATGATAATAGGATCAGTTAACAGTGATCTTGAGATATATTGATCATGAGATGATAATAGGATCAGTTAATGGTGATCTTTAGATATTTTGATCATGAGATGATAATAAGATTAATTAGTGTTGATCCTGTCTCTGCCTATGACTTCAATATCAATAACATATCTTTGACTCAATATTCAATAACAAATACAATTCACTATCACTGCCAATGCAGTAATCCTTCAAATATCTCTTAACAATCATTAGTACATAAATAGCTACGTAGCATTAATAGTGTAGAATAAGTTTTAGTGAGCATTAACTTATACGCTAGTTGCGCATTATATACCAATAAACAGTGTAGTTAATTCGGATAATTTAAAGATTAAATATTCTTACCAATTTATATAACACACTTTTCTTGTTATTGAAATGATCAATTATTGAACAATGGGTTTCGGCAGATGCAACACTAGATTTCGCCCAGAAATTATAGCCTGTTTGGAACTTATGCTAATGGAAAAAAAATTAATCATAAGAATTAAATCAAATATTTTCAAAATGTTATTTAACTTTATTTAAATAAAAATATCAGAACTCCGCATGAAGGTATTTCTTAGGAATCAGACTTTAAGAATCGTTTCAGAGTATTTTTCCCAAGAGATTTTAAAGAAATAGCACTGAAAATTATAAGTCAAAATATTTTATATAATATCACAAAAATTGATAAAATTCTTTAAAAAAAATTTATTGTTTTTATAGGAATTATTATTTTTTAGAATTCGTGCAAACTCTTTGAAAATAGGTAAATTCTGTTAAATTCCTTGAAAATTCAAAAATTTTCAACACTCATATCTGAAGCTGTGACATTTGGCTGCTGACATGTGGGTTGAAGTTGTGCTAACTTCACAAAATTTTCACTAGTGTTTTTTCATACTCTAGTTTAAATTATGCAAGTTATAAAGTTTAACTGCATTTATCTGAGGTTATTTCGAAATTTTTAGAATGAAAAGAGTTATAAACAGTTGAATAGTGCAAAGACACCTTTATCTCTAATTAATTTAGGTCTTTGTCTGGTCAAATCGAACCCATTTGCAACTACAACAATCATCGCTAAAGCGCGCACCAGTCTAGTTCATATTTTGCAACAAATTCCCGGACACACTTTAATTTAGTTAAAATTTTAAATAAAGTCAACAATATTCAAAAAACTCTACTAAAAATTTTATGCAGTTTGCACAACTTCAACCTATATGCCAGCAGCAGAGTGTCAGATCTTATATACTCTGGCAAAACTGGAAAAAAGTAACAGAATTACCACCTCCAGTTTCTTCTTTAAGTACTCTTGGAAAGTAATATCACCAAGTATTTTTGACTTTGTAAATTTGCGCGATGAGAAGTACTCAATTTAATATAAATTTATTATATAACTACAATAAAATACTTTAAACAGAGACTGGACAAGAAGCATGATTTATTATTGTAATTCAGATCTTTCGTAATTACAGCATTCTATATTGATCTGGGTATGAGGATTAAAATAAGACTCCATTAATTATTCCAAAAATTTCAAAAATCCAATAATTACGAATAAATTGCTAATAAATTCAAAAATCTTAAGTTCATAAAAAATTTATTATTAAATATTAAATAAAAATTCTGAACTCAAACAAAATATTAGAACATTCTTGCTAAATTTGTCAAAATTCAGCATAGTTTGTTTGAATTCTGTAAAATTCTTGCAGAATTAGTTGAAATTCTGTAAATTACTTCACTTTTAAACAGATTCTGCAAGAATTTAATGATTGAAATATTCGCCCACATATCACCCCCTATACTCCCTGACTTTGAGCTCATTGTCTATCCCTAATTCAATTCATTGTTGAATACAGAGTTGTATTTGATTTAAGCTTATATTTTATAAATTATTTTTTCGAAATTATAATAAATTGAAATAAAATCCATTTTTAAAGATTGTGCTAAAAGCGAGCGCTAAAAAACTAGAAGATTCCGAACGCGCCTATAGAGGATACATAGCTGTAGATGACGTACAGTTCCAACCCATTGATGAGGCAGAGGAACAGTGCAAAGGTTTTACATTTCTAATATTCGGATATGATTTCAGAGATTATTTAATAATCTTATTCTTAATGTTCGGAATTAACCAAATGATTACAACTATAGGTCACTGCACTTTCGAAGGGGGACTTTGCAGTTGGACTAATCAAGAAGAAAACGATGAGTTCGATTGGGCTCTTGGAAGAGGTCTCTACTCTTAATCTAATGCTTGTATTTTAATATAATTTCTTATCAAAGGTTCGCAAAACATATTCACCGGTCCGTCGCGAGACTTTACTAGTTTTGGCCAAAATGAACAGTCGGGTGGTTTTGTTTATATCGATGCTTCATATCCCCGACGACCCGGTGATAGAGCAATGCTCGTGAGTCCATTGATGAACCCGACCGGTGAGCTTTGGCCGAATTTTAAAATAATAATTTTTTAATTTGGAAATAAATTTTCTGATATAAAGACGAAAGCAATCCCTTGTGTATGAAATTCGCGACTCATATGTACGGCAATGGAATCGGAATTCTAAGAGTTAGGCTCAGGTATACCGGCGATGAGGAACGACCAGAAAAGATATTATGGGAAATGAAAGGAGAAGCCGGCAATAACTGGTACTTGGGTCAGGTGCCCGTCTCTTCACCCGCTCAATCATATCATGTAATCTCATTCGGAATCCAAAACAACTGATATTTAATGATTCAATGATTTTCAGGTCGTTTTCGAAGCAATTGTAGGCCAAAATTCATTGGGAAATATAGCGATAGATAATGTATCGTTCCAAACGGGCACCTGTCCCAGTATGTCGTTATTAATTACTCAATAAAATACTAAAATTTTTCACTCAAAACAATTCTTTTGTTTCTTAAGTTTCACCGCAAACAGCGTCCAGAGGTAGCGGTGACTGTACTTTCGAAGAGAACATGTGTTTGTGGCACAACCCTCTGCCACACAGTCGGGTCGACGACTTCGATTGGCTCAGACAATATAGTTTTGGTGGAACCGGACCTAAATATGACCACACCAAAAAGACACCCGAAGGTATGGCTCATTTACAATAACCAGTTGGGAATCGTGAACCCAAAGGGGTGAAGATTATTGATATTTATCCCATAGCTGTTAATCATTTTTATAAATTCACAGAATTTCTGCCAGTTTTGTATGCAATACTTGTAATATTATTCAATACCCATAAACCCTATCTGACTATAGAGTTCGGTCATTTCAGAGCATATATGAAATCAATTTTCAGCCATTAAAGCATTAATTGATTTTGATTTTAGGTTATTTCATAAATCTTAGTGGAGATGCACTACAGCCCCAACGCGGGGGCACCAGAGCCTGGCTTTTAAGCCCAGAATTCACTCCACAGACTACAACTCCAAAATGTATGTCATTCTATTACTACATGTATGAGCGCACTATAGACCCGGCCGGTCCCAGTCTGGGCAGTCTTCGGGTTTATATCAAGACTCTGAGTGATAACGGGGAACAATTGAATTTGGTGTGGCGTCTGAACAACCATCAGGCACAGGTATGCCATTCTATATGTATAGTATGTCTCATAAGTTGATGGCCATTGTTAGAACCTCGCGATTAGATTTACAAAGTTTTGCTCATATTTTTAGGAATAGACTATACGTTTTCGGAAAATTTTCTTATCAATAGATAAATGAATAAAAGTATTAGAAATTTATTATATTTGTTCGCAAATATAAAGTATATATAAAACGTTTAAAATAAAAAATAG
>JAQFXN010002972.1:0-11665 GCA_034693365.1 Liacarus xylariae | reverse complement strand
TTTTTTGCCATTCTCAACCCATGCTCATTTCTATACCGGGTAGAAAACAGTCTGGTTATTTTTCTGGGAACACCAGTAGTTTTCTCATTTGAGGACCTATGCTCTAATTCATTATTTTTGTTATTAAATTATAATTTAGAACAAAATGTACTTCTCATAAGTTGTATGAAAAGCATAGCATTTAAAGTTTTAAAAACATTTACAAATTACAAACAAGAAATATAAAACAAAACAAAAAGTGTCAGAAATAGAAATTAGAGTTAAAAATTAGTTAAAATAAATAAATATTCGTTAAGTGCGATAAGTAGGGCCGGAATTTATGTAGAGTTTATAGTAATTATTATCAAAACACTAATCACTTACAAACTTTCCAATTGTTAGAAATGAATTTTGATTCGAAACAAAAAAGTATATTAAAACACATAAAGTGTAGAATTATAGTAGAGTTTTATCTGTAAAATAGTGGCACCGATACTAATAATGACACTCATTAAGCGTTTTGAATGAAATATTTTTATAATATTATGATTTACTGTAATTTTGTTGAATAATATCCGCACATATTGTTAATGTATTAATGTATAAATTTATAGACAATATTATCTAAAAATATAATACAATATATGATATAATTATGAAAACACGCGACCAAACAATTATATAGAGTTTAACTGTTCTGTCATTCTCTCATCCCTTGCAGTCATTCACAGCTATTTAATACTTAGTTTTCTGCGTCTTCACTAAAAATAGTTGATTTTTAAAAAATTGTAAAGTATTTTCTGCCAAAAGCAGACCAATACTGTAGTATAGTTTGAAAGGGCAGGGAATTTGTGGTCGTTCACACATAACTTATATCATAAGTGTTTAGTTTAGAGTAACTCTCAATACTTTTCGCTATTCTTTCTCTTTTGTGCTACTCTTCTCAGTCTCTCCTCAGTCAACAGTCACTTAAGTTTCGCTTTAGACTAACAACTTATGTGATTCACTATTATTTTCGGATAGATTTTTGGGTCAAATGATAAAAGTTTTTAATAAAAAATAATAAAAATGTATTTAAGAAAAGTGCGAATTTTGATTGAGTATAAGATATTTAATGACTCAACGCTAACAATAACTAAAATAATGTTGAATTCAATTGTTATTTAAGCGTCAGCTGTAGTGTAGATGTTATAGAGTGGAAGCGTGTGAGCACTGGGATGTGGGATGTGTTTTGTATTGCAAAAAGAATAGAGAGAAGAGTAGTAGAGAAAACATTAGCACTACTTTGGGTCTAATCACCTGCAAAATATCCATTAGGAAACGGAACACAAAGAATTCCTGTGCACTACACTGTTTACTCTTGTATATTATGGTATGCATTGAAATCAGTTATCTTTTGGAGAATTCATTTAGCGTTCAAATGTGTTGCTAATTAAGGTAGAGAAGAGCCCAAAGACTGGTCGTTCCCATTCTTTTACTCAACTATTGTTACATTATTTTTATCGCATCTGTTATGTAGACTAACATAATGTTATAAGACTCATAAGCTTTGATTCTAAATTAGCTCATCCTATCCTATCCTATCCTATCTTCTCATCATTTAATTTCTATTAACCAAACGTTAACACTGTTTAGAATTCTATTTATTTCAATCTTTGTTCGTCTTATTGAAGCCAAAAATGATATCCATTCACAATCTCATCATTTCTATTGTCTCACATATCTATACTTTTATTATTGTTATTATCCGTTTCGGAATATTCGCTCAGTTGTGGAGCTCTGAAAAGCTTAATATATTTCCTGATATATCAAACCAGAAATTGATAAAAACTGTTATATTTTGACAAAAATAATATCATATGAGAAAACAAAAGGACTTGGATTTCAAACCCAAAGAATATATATAAACTCGCCATTTATCAAAAGTACAACCGATTGCACACTAAACTAACTTTTTATTCAATTTTGATTTTTAATAAATTATTATTCTAATCAGTTATAATCAATTCAAGACAAATCAGTAATTATTATTCTACACTAAACAAAAGTTTTTGCATAGAAGTAGTATAAGAACAAAATCAAATACAACTTAATTTAAATTCAATCGAAAATATCAAAAAGAGAAACACAATATGATAAGTAAAATTTGATCAATTAAAAATATTTGGATAAATATGTTAAAGTAATTTTAAAATGCATCCAATATTGTGTGCCTATCCCTTAGTCATTCTTGAACTAATTGGAGTGGGAGGATCAAATTCATCAAACTCAGCTGATTGTGAAGGGTGAGTAACTCAGGATGTGAAAAGGGGTGCATCTCACAATGTTTCTCCCTTGGACTAAAATTTTAATCCCCTCGTGAAGATAGATAAGAAAACTTTAGGTAACTTCTCCTTCAAATAAAAGCATCTCTGGAAAAATTGCGAGAATTACATCAATTTATTAACAACAATAACCAAATTGTTAGTAAAAATTTAATGAAATCATTGTTAAGCAGAACCGAAATTCTGTTAGAAGTAGCAACTTTGCAATACTCTCCCTAGACTTTTCAAGATAAAGTTACCAAAATGATATTTTAATATACTAATCTAAACTACATCCAGGTTCTCAACAGTAGAATATCCTTTAACACTGTGTGCAAATTTGAGAATTTTTGCTTGTGTCTCAGCAAAATGTGTGTGACCATTCTTGATCAGATTTAGCATACTTCAGGATGGATTGGCTATCAAATTTGCACCATCAACAATTTATTATTTAAAAACATCCAAAAATTCAATTTTAAGAGTTAATTATCAATAATATTCAGAATGAAAAACCAAGTGAAGTGTTTACTTATCTCTTTTGGGTTTTCATGTTTTCAACTATAACATTTTTGGCAAATACTTATTCTGTTAAAAAATCTATAACAATGTAATGCAAGGATATGACAGAATTTGTAAAAACTTTGGGAGAACACCGATAGAATATCCAAGTGTAAACCTCTACTGACTAGTGAGTCATATATTTCTAGTGTTTGTGCATCACTGATAGATATGATATAAAGATTGAGTGCAGATTTAAAACTCTGCTTTCTATTAATACATAAATATTTAGACTCTTTCCACTATTTGGAGAAATCGTTGGATACCTTCCTTAGTTTGGTTATGGTATATATGGAGGTAGAATAGAATAGATAGAGTAGAATAAGTAGCTATACTTTAAACACGTAATACTCATTGTATGAATGCATCTCAATGTTGTTGCTCTGATCTTATTGTGTTGATTCGCATGTTTTATATGTTAACGAAGTCACGCAAACACTACTTGAAAACCCAAATATCGAAGCGGTAAAAGAGATTGGAGGGAAAGAGTCTCAGTTTGAAGAGTGGTTGAGAGCTAACTCATTGAAATGCATGCATAGAGTCTCACACATTGTTGTATTGGTTTTGCTGTCGATTCAGATTCAGCCAATTTATCTGTAGATATATTATATAAAAGTTATATATCTATACATATCTATGTCTATATGTATATGCGTTATGTTTGGAGCAAATAATATCAGTGAATAGGGTTGTATAGAAGCAATAGAAGCGAATATATCCAAATCGATATATCATTACACGCTTATAATGGGTCAGATGTGCATTGAGTTTCACTGAACCAGAATACTAACCACAACTCACAAAGAATATATACTTTGCGAGAGCATCAACTCAAAGGGGCATTATTTACGCCTCACTTAACACTAAATTGGCTCAATGATGGCCAGAAATGATGTCCAAAAGGATTTCATAAGGATCAATCTTCTTAAGAGATGAAATTCAAATCTTCTATTTGTTCTAATATTGGATCAAAAATATTATTATTTCTACTCTTTTAATGTGAACTTAATTACTAACGAAAAACTCGACGAATCATTAAATGCTTGTATAGTATTATACGAGAGAGTGGTATAGATTTTCTGATACCGATTGCAGTTAGAAATCACGTGCAATACATGAACAGAACCAGAATGTTGTTTAACATCTCTAACAAGACTCTAATGTACAGAACTGAATAACAAAAAATTCTAATATTTCGCTGCTTTTCATTATTTAAGTAAATGCAACAAAACTAATATTAGGTTCAAAAATATTGATCATATATTTAATTTGTTTACTTTTCTTCAATATATAAACTATTTTACATTCAATTCTTACGATTGATCAACAGTCAAGTGATTCAGTACTGTATAATGTGGTCGCGATTATACAGAATAAACACATTTTACAGACTTTTGTTTAAGTTTTTTCCCAAATTCATTGTTTTTCATCTGATTTTAATGTTAGTCTAATTTGAATGATTAATCTCTAATTAGATTTACATATAAAGAAAACAATTAAGTAATAAAATAAAAAAATACTCTTGTTATATTTTAAATCATTATATTTAAATTGACAATAATAAATTTTTTAATAAATTCTTAATAATAAATAAAACCAGAATATTTTTTGAAATTTCATTAGTAAAGCCCAATTTGATTAAACATTAAAATAATGATAAAATGCCATAACTTTATACTTAATTTGGGTTCATTTTTTACAACTTAATAAAGTAAGAAAGTTATAAATGATTGCTTAACGTCGATCCAAACTTGACTGCCTTTAAGTAAATAATGCACATAAAGTCATCGCAGGATTGAAATAATAAATGAAACTTTTATTTTTAATTTATCAACAATTTTAATTGATATACTCTACTGCTCTCAAATGGATTAAAATTAATTTATAGATAGTATGCATTTCAGACAACAGGACAATATCTATTGGGCACTACTTGAGTGGTTAAAGACAGTCTCACAAAATGAATTATTATTAACTTTTTTAATAGCCTTATTACTCATCTATTAATTCTGTAATTTTGTTTTTGCAACACTCAAAGTGTTATAAATTAGGACTAAATATTCTGAGCACAGAATACAGTCTTTACATTTGATTAATGAAAAATCGAATAAATTTTAATACTAATTGTTAGTAATATTCTCTGCTTTTCATTCAATGTTTTATTAGTTTTCAGTTAAAGTAAAAGTTGTAATTTAATTAATTTTTCACCAAATATTAATCAAAAGTTTTTATTAAAGACTTATTTCTCTGCTTTCTTACGATAGTTGTCATACAATTTTTAAAATAAGTTGTAAAAACTATCTTTTCTCAACTTTTAAAGTGTAGATAAACTAAAAACAATTGATCGCATTTTTATTTAGAATTAGAAATTGTTCATAAGATAAGATGAAAACAAGACTTTTTTAGACTTACCGCTGAGTGAAGTGACAAATGTGATGAGTAGTAGAACTTTGGAAACAGTTTTAATTTTGATAACAATTTGTAAAAAATTCATCGAGTCTTTCATTTTTATGTTGGCCGCAATTTAATAATGGGTACAATATGTGGTTGAGTACTGTGTTCTTTCCACTATTGAATTGTAGTTTTGCTGTATTTTATTTGAGATATAATTTTTACTATTTCTCTGTACAGAGTGTTAGTGAAGTTAAGATTTAGCAAAATAGAGAGAATAGTTATTCTCAATAATTGTTGCCAACATCTCCTTGAGTTGCATGTGCTGAGAGAGAATTGTGTGCATCAGAATGAAAAAGCCGTGAATCCGATGTTTCTCCGCTTCATTTATTGATCCAACAATACTAACACTATTTGTGCGCTTTCCTAACCAATCAACGAACGATAACTCATTGCTTCAACTTTTCTCTCTCTGTTCGCAGAGTCAGACAAAACTTTACGCTTAAAAAAAGTTAACTTCAATTATGAATCGGACAAAAATAAAAATGTTTTTTACACTTTTGATAGAATATTACGATTTTTGTTGGATAAGGTTAGGGCACGAAATCTTATTATCACTTTTCATACCTGTTTGCCTCTATTGTAGTCACACTTCTCATTGTCTTTTGCACAGTTAGAGCACCACATCTGCACATCTGTTTTTGTCACATTCACACTGACATTCGCCTCAAACAAAACCTATGGAAGTCTTGTTTTTCATACATTATTTCTTTATAAATATACTATTAATCATTGCAAAGACACCGATGAATCTCAATGCGATATAAAAGTTATATCAAACCAATGGAAAGCCAGGAAATGCAATGACTTTTTCATTGAACACAAGTCTTCAAAGCAGTTATGCATTACATATAAAACTGAATATAAAAACATTTTATATATTCTAGGAAAGCTTTTGTTTGTCTTTCCTTAAACAGTACTACTCTGGCATTAAAGAAAACACACATGAAATTAAGTTAACTTTTACACCTAAACTAAAATTTTAATACAGGTCTTACTGTACAAAAACCATTACTAATCATAACAAAGATTAAAAATGATTTTGAAATTAATGTATTTCAAGTAGTGTTGAAATAGAATTGAGTCAAAGAATGAAAGAGTAAATGATTGAAATATGAATTTGCATTCTGAGGTTTAGAAAATAATATGGAATATTTTTTAAAATCATTTCTAAACCTATTAAACTGTTAATTCCTTATTCATCTTTAATGCTTTAAACTTTATTTACTGATATCAGTTAATACTAATAAAATAGAATTTTGTTAAATGAAACTTTGTAATGAAGTTTCTTTCCAGTAAGAAATGGGATTTATTTAATGCCAGAGTGGTATAAGGTATGAGTATTCTAAATATTCTAAACGACTTTGTTTAATAAATTATTATTATTATTATTTTTTTTTTTGCCAAATCACTGAAAACTTCAATAGATATTCAACACTTTGGGATATTTAGTTATTTAAGGCAATCAATATTAAATTTTATAATTATTTATAATATTTCATTCATTAATAATTTTAAAGGTATATAAAGGTCTGTACAGTCCTATTGCAACTTAATAGATTGAACCACTTTCTTGAATGTCAATCAAATTAGATATGAAATATCATTAAACATAGATCTGCTGGAATTCTAATTGAAATATATTTTATTTCATATGTTGTGTCGATCGTTTATATCGGGGGTCGCCTTGGAGGGGGAGGTATAGCCTAAATACCCTCCTCTGAGTTTGAGATTTAGCAAAACAGCACCCCTGACTTTTTTCCCACAGTATTTTTACCTTACTCACCCCTGTGCACTTTTCAGATTTTGAAAAAATTATACCTCCGTCTTTTTTGCAAAATTTTTTCAAAATGCCCCCCTCTATACCCCCTGACTCAGCTGACCTTGGCTATATTATATATTTTATAATTTATTTTACTATCCATAAGATTATATATTTTTGCATTATTTCTACTCAATTATTAATCACTTTATACGCAATTGAAATAAGTTATAATTATATTTTGAAAATTATCTAAAATTTTATGGAGATTTGATATTTTGAAGACAGAATTAAACTGAAATCTATAGCCTTTTGGATCGACTTCTTTAGCTTTAGTATTCGTTTAGTTTAATGTTATGTATTTTAGTTCACTTAAGTTAATAGTTTTGTTTTATCTTTTAAAATGTTTACCTAAACTCCACTACTCTTACCTCTAATTTGATTTGTTTTTGTGTTTACTTTTCAATCGAATTGAATTAAATTTTATATAACATATATTGAAGTCTATTATACGACTGAACATAAATATTTCCGCTCACACACAGCCATTACCACAAATTTGTACTAATTTTCTAACCAAACCACTGATCGGATGTCAGATAACTTTTCTTTATATCCAATAAAATTTTAAAATTCTTGTCAGTCTTTCAGTTTATCATTTCTAACAAAACCAAATATTTCCTAATTTTTTTTATGTTCAGTTCCGCCACTGTTTTCTTCAGATGAATGAAGAGATGCCCAATTCATGTGGCAATCCATTGATTCTATTATGTGAGACTAGATTTCTATACTTTTTTTGGTTATATTGTAACTAACGGTATGACATGACATGTCTCACAACTACAGTATTTCCCATTCCATTAGTTATAATATTGATTCGCATTCTTTTCATTTTCCAACAGACTGTACGCCACTGTACTTCTGGTTTGTTTCCGGTCAGCTTAGACTCAGAACAAAAGTGGTGGCAATGCATGAAAGAGTAAATTATAATAATAACAGAGAAATGAGAAAGAAATGAGAGATTTCACTATTTTTCCGATAATTGGTTGCGGCGTTTCACGAGTCCAACGAGTGTTGGATGAGAGATGTCATTAAAAGTGAGAGCAGGAATAACCCGAACAAATGAGATTTTATCACTGAATTAAGCCTGGGGTAGACAGGCTCAGCCGTTCTAAGGGTTAAATTCTAGTAAAATACCCTAAAAAAGTATTGAGTGTCTAATTAAAAGAGGTTTTTGGTTTAAAGTTATGATTTTTATGATTAAAATTGATTTTAGTTTTAGAAAACAATATTTTTCACTGAAAATTTTGAGTTTCTTATAATAACCGATTTTATTTTATCAAGGTTTTTTCGAAGAGGTTTTTTCCAGTTTTCTTAAAATTATTCACAAGTTTTATTTTACAAAATTAGCTTTGATGTTAGATCTGTGTATAAACTCCATGTCTACCCCTGAATTAAGCCAAAAGATCAAGAATTTGGCAAAAGAGATAAGAAATGAGATCTTCTTTTATTATTAGCAGATGATAGTAATGGTCAGATGATATTGAGCTCAAAAATTAGGATTTCTGTACAATTGTGTGCTTTTTTATGGCTCGATATCGCATGTAATTTATGAAGAAAAAGTATAAGAGTATGAGAGCACACGCCCTCACAAGAAATTACACACAAACCAAATCAGATTTCGCATTTCGATGCACTTCAGTTGGAATTATATTTGGAAACTTATAATACAAGTGTGACTTAACACAGGAACAGATATAGTAAAGAGTGTATGCATCTACTGGTACTACAACTCAAAAATAATGTTAACATTATTTTGTTTGTCACTAACAATTCCTATTCCTATTTGCCATTTGCTAATAGAAAAACGACGTAAAGAAAAATTTCGATTAACTATTCATATAATAATATAATATAAATAATATAAGACTAGATCTAAATGAGAATATATGAGAAACTTGAAAACCAAATCGACCCGCACTACACATAAACATGGATTCGATTCACTTTTGCCTTTAAAATTTCTTATATAAGCATTTTTTAAAGTTTGTGATAAGATTTGTTTAAATTATGCAAATATTATTGACTTATTTGCTTTTGTTTTTATGAAAAATGGGGATATTTTTTCGTAATCACTATTTATTATTATAAGTTTGCAATTCTCTCATTCGATCTGAGAGTTGATATCAGAGTTTTTATGGCATTTGTCTGTTCAATAATATTCATTTGTCAAGTGGCAGTTAATTTATAGCTCCAGTTTAGATCATTATTCATTTACAGCCAGATCACTTTGACTTATTAAGGGGAAGGACAATAGCAGTGGTAGGAGTGAATTGATTGAGCAGAATAGAGTACATCACTTGTTTGTTATCAAACAACATATCTTTTTGTGATATAAACGAATCTTATTAATTGTCATTTCAAGTATTGCTTTATTATAGATATTCAGTACTGTATAGACGTATTTACATACAAAAACGCTTACAATTACAAGAGTGTGCACTCTCTCTATCTAATATACATATTAGCCATATATGCTATTTTCCATATAAGAGGTATTTTTATTTTCATTTATAACAATGTATTACTTTTTACTCATAAGAGTTCATTCTATGCACATATAGTGTACAATAGTCTATAAACTATATACAATAATAAGTAGAACCGCTATAATTAGCGAATCCATAGCCTCTTTACAGCACTGGTTCAATACGATAGCTGTAATAGCCGTACGCATTGAATAGTGTCTTAACGTTTTTATAAATACTACTAAAATGAGTTATTGATTATTTCATAATCATAGCCCTGTGTGATAGGAGAAAGTGGTCTCTTTACTAGTGATCGACACACAAAGGGAGAGCTATGAGAGCGCAATGCAATTTCGCACAACATATTGAATGCGTTTACGCATTGCTTTCAATAATCCTTTATGAATAAACATATGCTTTTTGTAATATTCATATTTGAAATGTAAGTTTGCATTAAATATGTTTTGCAAAAATCAAAAACACAAAACCATTTTTGCTTTTCAAGTGAATTCATTTGGAAAATAAATTTCTCATTAATTCAAAATTCTTGAATTCTTATTCGAAACAAGACTTACAAATCGCAAAACTAAACTCTAAATCGAAATGTCATAAACCAAACAAAACAAAGTTAACTTATTTGGTCCAATGTTAGACTCACATAAGTCTATAAATGATTCGGCAAAAGAGGATTAGATTTAAGGCCACTTTTAATTTTGATAATTACTCTTCCTATAGCCTATCCTTCATTCTATTACTCATAATTAAAAAAACAAGATGATTAATATTTTCAAATACAATTGCGACAGCATTTCTCAATAAACTAGTAAAATATTATAAATATAATTATAATAACTTATTTCATTGATATTACATTTGATTAATTAAAATAAAATTTTTATTTTTCTAAAAGAAAATAATTATATTTTTAATTGTCTTTATTTTTTTGAGATAAACATAAAGAGAATAGAAAAATAAAATTTATATAGATTACTTAATCATTACAATCAATACAACTATTTTGAATAAATAATTCTAATTTTCTCTCACATTTAGCTATTTTACTCGTTTCTCAGCTCTTAATGATCAGTCTTTAATGAATGCCAACTTTTGCATAAAATAATTGTATTAAATAAATCGAAACATATTTTATAATCTTTTGATACAATTTTATGAAAAGTTATTTTGAAAGAACTTCTGAAACCAACAAACAAACTCTTGACCGACACTCAGGTTTGTGTTTATGAATCGGAAATTATCAAAATAGGAATTATGAACACAAGTGCTCTTAACTTATTAGTGTTTTGATCTGAATTATCTAAACTTATGCCTCAATCGTTTCGTTGATATGTTTTTATTAGAGACAAGAAAATAATTGATTTAATAAGTCATAACTTCACTATTCTTAGAGTGTGTTTGCCTACACTTTCTGCCCAATCCATCGCTTACTTATTGTTTAGTTGTTTTGTTTGAGTAATAAATTGAAATTTACTTTTACTTTGAATAGTATTTGAAATGCATAGAAATGTAAAACTCATTGAGTGAAGAGTCAAACGGTAAACATTGGCTTTGAATAACTAAAATAGATTTTTCAGAAAGTGGAGTGAAGTGTGAATCAAGTGATTCGATGCTAAATATACATTGTCTTCAAATACACATTAGATTTTACTCAAATTAAATTAAAACCTTAAGTCACACAAAGAGCCACAAAACCAAAGAGAAAGCTATAAAAACAAATTTATTTTTCCTTATTTTCTTATAAAATAAAATCTTTTTCTTCTGAAGAAAAATTAATTTTTGATTTAATAAAAAAGTAAAATATAAATAAAGTTATCCCTAAATACTACTTCACTGCATAACATATTTGGTTTGCAACAAATATTCTAGAATGGGCAATGGAGGGTAGAGAAAAAATACGCCCTATTTCCGATTGAGTTTCAATTCAGTCCAATTCAAAGTAAGTTCACCCCAAATGATTTTGCTGCTCATTGCTTAGCCTCCAATTCAAAATAAGTTCACCCCAAATGATTTTGCTGCTCATTGCTTAGCCTCCAATTCAAAATAAGTTCACCCCAAATGATTTTGCT
>JAQFXN010002971.1:0-11667 GCA_034693365.1 Liacarus xylariae | reverse complement strand
ATGAGTTCAAAGTATCAAAAAGTACTATCTTTAACTCTTCGCACTGGCAGTCAAAACATTGGCTACTGGCGTCATTCAGTTGTAAAAATTCATTGGGTATATTTTATATTGCAAAGCAAACAAAGAGACACTTTGTAAGTTCACCTGAAGTCTATTGAACTTTATTTTGTAGTTTCTTTTGCGAAAATATACAATATTCTGCTTTTAACTCAATCTTTCCGTTCCTCTACCTGAATGGCCACCTGTTCCCGCAAATTCAATCATTCAGCAATTCCCGAAAACTGAAATAATTTCAATTATAATAAACTTTTATGTTTTTAATTAATTAATTCATAGGTTTTGAGGTTTCAAATTAAAATTAGTCTCAGTTTTTGTCATATCTTTAATTCTGTTTCTATGGGAACTGATATATGAAAAACATATCATTAAAGTCGTAAATAATAAGTATGAATTAGACTTTAACTAATCATTTATTAATATCTAATATACAACTAAATGAGATTATATTGGGATTGAATTAATCGGTGAACTCTTGACAATTATTTGACACAAATAGCATATATTATGCATAAGTTTTGTTAAATTTCCATTAAGTCACTCAATGAGTTCATCGGTTTGGAGTATCAATAGTGAGCTGTCCTCCAGTTCTCTTTCCTGGGAAGAAGTGAGAATCCAGTCTTAGATCATTAGAAAATTATTCATTAAAAAATAATTAATTATAATTTAAAGGAATGCGACGAAGAATCTGAAAAACAATTGCAAAATTTATTGGAATCTATAGATAAAGTAGTCTTTTTCGATGAAGAAATTCCTTCGGAATTCTCAAATGAATTATCTGAAGAGTGTTTGATTTGGAGGAATAAATTTGCGAAAAAGAATAAAAATTGGTATAAATCTAGAAATTATTTTACAAAATAACAATTAAATTATTTAATATTTAGCGCTAATTTAAAAGTAAACGATAAAAATATCGGTAAAATGAAGTCATTGTCTGCGCCAAAGGTTTGTATTTCTTTAATATAGTTATGTCTTAAATGTATTTAAATATCGATAATCATCGACAGAATGGTATAAAACTGGGTTCACAGCCAAGAAGTCTATCGGAGCAAACATTTATACTACAAAAGCCAAAACTTGAATCAATCCCTAATAAATCTAATGATAAAAAAGATATGCAAAACGGAACGGATAGGCATTTCCTTTTAAATAGAAAACCATTATTTCTTCCGCCAATTATAAACGTTAATAATTCAAAAAGAAATCAAAAGCAAAATAATATAACAACTGTTCCCAAAGTGCCAAACATTTCCAAAAGTAAGAATTAGGCAAATAGTTTGATGTTATTCTTTATTATTCTAATAGATATTATTTAATACAGCATTTAATTACAGTTTTAAAACCAGGCATGCTCAATGCCAGTCCGTTTTTTACTAATATAAGAAAAGCTCGATCGACTCAATAAGAGGTCAAATTGAAAAAGTTGTTGTGACTCATACTGTCTTTCAGGAATATAAAATATTTCATTTAAATTTATTGTTTCTAGCTAAAAAAGTACATAAATGAACAGCGAGTAAGGCAGGACAAATATTTAAAACTTAAGCAATAAATTTATTTCTAACTTGAACAGCAGGGGTAGCCAAGAGAGCCCAATAACCTAAATACACCATGTTTGAGATTTTGCAAAATAACTCAAGACTTTTTTTCTCTGCATGAAAAAAAAATCATTTTCCCTACTCCCCTTTTGGGTAATGAAATGACAAAATATAAAAATATTACCTTGAAACTCTCTAGGAAATCAGAACTTATATTTAGCATAGGTTTATATTGTAACATACACTATTTATATCCCAAGTTTTATGATCCTAGTTCCCGCCTAAGAACAAAATTTAACATTTTTGAAATTTTGAAAAATTCACTTTTAATATGTTATGTAAAATGCTCCACTGAGTGTAGTATAACCCTCAAAATCTTAATTTTTCACTAAAACTTCCAGGGGTAATTCTTTTGAAATAAGCAAATTCCACCTAAATTTTCATATTGTCAAAATTAACTAAAGTAACTCTCATCTGCCAAGCCTGTTGTACATTATTAAGAAATGAGCTTTTAAATTTGTTAACTTAGCAAGATGTTACTGCTCAAGTATTAAATAGAATTGAGCTACCTTAACATGGAATGATTTTAACTGTCCGAGAGAATTTAATGTTTTTTCTGCTTAAATCTCTTAATAATGTAAAAATAATAATACGTAATTAATATAAAACTGGGGAACCTTGTATGGGCCAAGCTAGGGCCAATTTAAATAGTAAGATTTAAATATTTAAATATTGGTTTATTGCTTATAATAACAATCTCCTCCAAACTGGCTATAATGGTCTAATGGTCATTAGACTGGACTTCGAGTAAAATGATCCAGGTTCGAGTCGCTAGCGGCAATAAATTTTTATTTTTGTTGAAATTTATTTTATTAGTTTTTAATTAAATTAAAGTTAAATATTTATACAAACTATATTTATATATATTAAAAATTATAATGTATAATTTTGAAACTATATTTTAAATCTATAATTTTTGACAGGGGGGTCCAAGAGGGGGTATTTCGCAACCGTAAAATTCTTGTGGAATTTAATTAAAAATGACTAGCAAAATTTCAGGGATGGGGAAAGGAAGAAATCTCAGGGGGTGTGCAGTTTATATATATTTAACTTTAATTTAATTTTAAAAGAAGTTTAAAAAAATAAATTTCAACAAAAATAAAAATTTGTCCCCCACTAGCGACTCGAACCTGGGTCATTTTCCTCGAAGTCAAGTCTATTGACCATTAGACCATTATAGCCAGTTTGTTATAAGCAATAAACCAAATCTTAATATTTAAATTGGCCCTAGCTTGGCCCATACAAGGTTCCCCAGTTTTATATTAATTATGTATTATTATTTTTACATTATTAAGCGATTTATACAGAAAAAAAACATTAAATTCTCTCGGACAGTTAAAATCATTCCATGTTTAGTTCAATTATGCAAAATTTCAGCTAGAAACAAGAATTTTAAATAAAATAACTTAAATTCCTGAAAGACCGTATGAGTTACAACAACTTTTTTCAATTCAATTTTATCATGCCGATACACAGCTAAGAGAAGTCCTAATCGAGAATTCGGTCTGTAAGTCAGCTTATCTTACATTACTTACTCCATACGAATTACATTATGCAGTGAAGTCTACCCTATTCTTACCTCTCGATTAGGATTTCTCTTAAGTGTATTATAAAAAACGGACTTGCATTGAGCATGCCTGATTATAGCCATATTATGTTAATTATCAAAAATTTATTATTATATTTATGTGAAAAATTAAATTTTAATAAATTCAGATTTATTTTATCAATTGATTAAGCTTGTTTGAATTTTGCTCTACTTTTCTAAAACTAAGCAACAAGATTTTGTTTTGCACTTTACTGGATTTATTTTTTTTAAAAAAAGCTTGATGAAATTAATTTGGTTGAAATAACTTAGCGGCGGTGCTCTTTTGAAGCATCACTCAAGAGATGTCGTAATTTTTACTTTAAATGATTTAATTGTTATATAATTGTTTGATATTATAAGTTAAATATTCATTTGTAAGATTTGTCTATACTTTTTCAGTTTTCCCAAAACCGCCTCCAGTTTTAACTATAGAACAAATCTTAAGTCGTTCACGAAGTATAGAAGAAAATGTTCCAAAAATTCCAATTCTTCCACAATTTAATAATAAGTATAAGAAAACTAACATTTATTTCGATAAATCATAAATAAATTCTTCTGTTTTTTATCTAAATTTATAAAAATTGAAGTGCCTTTTCATAATATAACAACAAATTTTCAGGGATACGGAAGGTTGTTTACAGTAATAGAAAGGTTTGATTTTCAGTGCTCCTGGGAAAAGTAGTCATTATGTGAATCATTTTCTGGAATGAGAGACAGAACACTCATTGATTTGAATCTTTTAAAATTTTTAAAGAATTAATTTAAGAAAGAATCTACTTCCGCATCCCTGCTAAATTATTTACTTAAATTTAATTTTAGCAATTTTCAACTTATTATCTAATACTTTGTAAAATCCCAAGTGGCCAAGGAGGTACAGTATATAAAAATATAATATAATATTTTTAAACATTCAGGTTATTGTCTAGAGTTACTGTAATAAAATACAGAAATCTTACAAGTTAGTTTTTTAAGCATATGTGCTATGTCTAACCAAACCTTGATAAACTCGAAAAACCTAAGATTCTTTAAAATTAAATTAGGTCTTATAAACTATGATTCATAAGTAATTGGACAAATTCTGAAAAACATTCGCTCGAATTTCGGATTCCGTAAGCGTCGACTTAGAGTTCGATTAAAAGAATAAACAGTTATTTACAATAAATGAATGTCATATTTACTGACAATTATCTCATTTGACAATGATAATGGCCAAAAGACAAAAAGACAAGTCAATCCAGAAAGGTTTTTGCATATGGTTTATGAAAATATAAATTTTGATGAAGACACCACTAATTTTTATATGATCGTAAATATATTCCATGCAAAATTTTTATAATTTTATCTCCCAAATGTAAATTAATATAACAACTTATTTAATATGATTTAAGCAGAAAAATAAATTTTTAAATTATCATCTAGTGGTAAAAACTTGGATCGGGATGTACTGAATTTAAATTACTTTAGAAAATCTGAATGAGGAGGAATATACTAAATAATATATTAAGGAACTAATCTTATTTCTAATCATCAATTAGCC
The DNA here is from genome assembly GCA_034693365.1 of Liacarus xylariae. NCBI lineage: Eukaryota > Metazoa > Arthropoda > Arachnida > Sarcoptiformes > Liacaridae > Liacarus > Liacarus xylariae. Next base: position 6,890 of record JAQFXN010002971.1, on the reverse strand, counting down.
CTGATGTAATAAACATTTCATTCGAATTGAATAAGTGACTGATAATTAAGAAATAGAAAATTAATTGTAGTTTGTCAAAATTTTGTTATTTTTCTTGTCATAAACAGAATTTTACCGTCACATCTATATCATACCTGTTCAACCTTTTTTAAAAACATGTACCAATGAAATTATTTCTCACGGCTAGACGTCTAAAATGTGTGATTTGCTTAGACTAATGTAAAATTAAGTAGGCTTACAATAGATTCAAAGATAGCAAAGTCGTGCAAAATTTTTTACTAAGAATGTAACATAAAGACTACCACAAAAATGAGACAATGATTAATCAGTGTCAGTGAACATAAAAAATTAATTCAATAAATAATGCAACTTTATAATCTTGAGTTTAATTAAAATCGATTGTATACTTTTGATAAAATTTGACTTTTTACATTTGTCCAATTATTTATGAAACAAGCTATATTATAAATCCAGTTTTATAAGCCGCATAAACCAGAAATAATCGAGTAGTAATAGTAGTGTAATAGAATAGGGTAAAGTATGAGGTGGGCTGGGGTGAGATAAGCTGAGATGTGAACTTGCAACATATTACTTTAAGAATAATATGTAGATCAGTTTGTAAGGTGCAAATTTCAAGAACATTAATCATTAAACAGGGTCTAGTGAGTTTTTGTCTATATTCCTATACCCTTTGGCCATATTTGATACAAATTTAAGATTTGAGAAATAATACAGTAGAGGTTGCCAGGGAGGTACGGTAAAAATGCTATTGAAAAAATTGAAAATTTTGCGAAACACTCTCTCCCACCTTTTGACTTTTTGAGCCAAAGTCAATTTTTGCATTTTTACCTTACTCCTTCTTTGCATTTTGCATTGGTCAGTCAGAATATACCCCCTCTAGCATTTTAAGAAAACATTTTCAAAATACCGACCTCTGTATCGGCTGAGCTTGGCTACCCCTGTACTATACAGTTAATACTAATTCAATTAGATTTTAGACATTGAGAAACAAAGCTTTGTATTCAAAATTATATAATTGTTTATAAATATTTTAAAATTACATTCTTTTCGTACGCAAAATTGCAAACAATTGAATCGTTAAATAAAATAAAAATAATTTTCATCAATTTAAATCAATTCGATTAAAAAGTGTTTAAATAATTTCTAATTGATTAATTTTGTTGATTCTTTCAGAAAATTGTTTGAGAAATTAATCAAATAATAAAATAAACTTTATTAAACACGTTTCTCATCTTTTTTTTAACAGAATCTTATTTAAGATATTCTATACATTAATCATATTTTAGATCTATTTCCCCATTTGTTATACATACAGTACATATTATGACAAAGATATTTAAATGTCTCCTTTCCTCCCTAGTTCTCCGCGGTGTACCCACACCCCCAGAGCAATATTTTAGGAAGCAGCGCCGTTTTCGGAATATTCTGTCAAAATTCGCCATTTTGCCCTCCTCTCTAGGCTCTTGCTGATCAAGATATCCCCCTGTCGTTTTTGATTTAGGATATACCTGAATTAGTACCGAAAGCACTTGAGTTTTAGTCAAATAAATTATTCATTCAAATCACTAACAAATAAAAATTATAGAGTTATTTCATATTAACTTACAATGAGAGTGACCTTAGATTTGGCCATTGGCATGGATTTTTTGGCGAGAAATAATCTTCATGTTCAGTTGATATTTGTTAAAATAAATATTTGTGCCAATGCTAAATTGATCTGGTCAAAATAATTATTTAAAGTTTGACTCTATTTGAGATTTTAGTGTAGTAGATATGACGTAAGTCTCGCTTGAATTATAGGAAATAGATGTTTCTATGTTCAACAATAGAAAATTTATCACATCTCAGAACAGATACTGACCATGGTCTAATGGATAGAGCATAGGCCTATAGTGCCAATGGTAGATGGTTCGAGTTCTTGTTGAAATCTCTTTTGTTATTTTTTTATTTTTAAAAACATACAGTCAGTCTAACTATCTATTAATAAAAGTTTCATTTCGTTTATTAGAAATAATTTTATTAACATTTTAACGAAATTATAATTTTTTTAATAGATAGTTAGACTGACTGTATATTTTTTAAAAATAAAAAAATAACAAAAGAGATATTGTCAACAAGGACTCGAACCATCTACCATTGGCACTATAAGCACCATTAGACCATGGTCAGTATCTGTTCTGAAATGTAATAAATTTTCTATTGTTGAACATAGAAACATCTATTTCCTATAATTCAAGTGAGACTTACTTCATATCTATTACAGTAAAATCTCAAATAGTGTCAAACTTTAAATAATTATTTTGACCAGATCAATTTAGTATTGGCACAAATATTTATTTTTACAAATATCAGCTGAACATAAAGATCATTTCTGGCCAAAAAAATCCATGCCAATAACCAAATCTAAGGTCACTCTCATTGTTAGAGTACAAGTTAAATAATCTGAAACACTACCAATGCATTATCATGAAGTAATAGTTATACTAAATTTTCAGCTGCTATTAGTCAAGGATGTGGAAGGGGGTCCAGCCCAGAATATCCTCCCCATGACAAAATTTGTGATTAATATTATGTTTAATTGCCCCTAAACTTTGAGTAAAAAGTTGAAAAAACTCAAAAAGGGGTATTTTGGTTTTTCTCTCATTTTTGGGGGTGTTTAAGGGTATCTGTCACAGGAAATAGACGTAACCAGGGTTAACCACAAATTTTGCTAGGGGGAGGAGGTATTCCGACCTAGACCTACCTTCGACATCTCTGCTTAACGATATGATATACAGTATGTGTAAGAATTTTCAAATTGACTGAATTAGTCTCAAATGTTAACGGTTGCTGAAAGGTATTCCGAGCTGAACCTCTTCTACAACTCTGCCCTAATAAGATGTGATTGTAATAAAATTTCAATTGTTTTACATGAATCAAACTGACCAGTTTTTACAGAATTCAGTCAATTTATATTGAATGTTGTGATTATTTTGTAGTAAATTTGCTAAATTCCAAACTACTCTACTATTATTTTATAGTTCAATAATTTTCGACTAAATTTTAAAAAGAAATACAGCTATGAATTCGAGATAAAACTAAAAAATAATACAAATATTTAATTCATATCTCAAAGAAATCTTGTAAAACAAATTAAATTTGAGTAATTAGTATTTCCAAATCATTAATTTTACATTAATTTATATTCTCAAGGCTTGAAAATATTTTTGGCAAATATTTAATCAAAAAAACAAACAAAAACTTCATAAACGACTTTATGAAATAAATGATTCGTTAAAAGTTCTAACTATTGATAGTAATGTAAAAATAAATATTAATAATTTAATAATAAATCTCATATTTTTTAGAAAAATCCAAACAAAAGAATCTTTAATTTCCAAATAAGTAATTCTTTGAGTTCATGACATCAAGAATTTACATAAACAGAAACAAAAGCTTATTTTGATTTTTTAAAGCATTTATAGAAACATAAAAATTCATTTAAAAATCCCTTATATATCATAATTGCAATCGAAAGAAAAAATTATTTGAATTCTAGATTTGTATACGAAATCTTTGTAAATAAGATAATTGTTTTGAAACACATACTCATTCTGATTGTGATATTTTAACAGATATTATATATTAATTAAAATAATATAATTGAATACAAGTTTTTACTTGAAATCTAATTTAAAACAATAAAATTATCTATAATTTTAATAAAACTCAATTATAAATCGAAATTTAATGTAAGTATAAATTGATACTAGATAAATATAATTTATATTCTTTAGTAAAATTAGTTCAGTTTAAAAGGTTAGATATCAATCAAAAGATATAATGGCTCATAAAGTTTATTTAATTGAAAAAATGCTCCATTTCTTTAAATTTTCAGTTTTCTTCGTCTATTAACAAATTTTTTCCTTTAATCTTTCATGTGAATTTAGATTATATTAAAATATAAATATTATTTGCTTTTTATAGTATTGCATAGAATTTCAATGTTTTTTTGGTAATTTATTCTCTATTCAAATCACAATTTCATGGAAATGTGCTTTTCTTTCTTTTAAATAAACTAATGATAATCAGAATAAAATTCATTTCTTCGAATATTCTCTTAATTCTTGCTAAAAAAAATAATTCTCCCCATACAGTAATGTAAGCCATAGTAAACCCAAAATCTAGAAAATAGTCTTTGAATAACACTTTTGTTTCTGAGAACTTCTGTATAAATGATTTTTCAAAGAGCTTTAATTAGTATATTTTAGAACTACAGTAAATGAAAAATGTTATCTCAATAGTGACATAAAATTCAAAACCTGTTCTCACAAAGCAATCAGTCATTTATCTTAAGCTTTCTCTAAACTCTATATCGGTTTCACTTTTATTCTGTTTGAAATCGCTTAAGGAATAAATTGAGAATTTTTTTTATTGCTTTTATTCAGAACACTATTAATAAAATAAAATAATTTAATTTATATTTGCTTTAATATGGTTTATTGATTTTGAAAATTCATTTGACCGTCAATTCATTGACATTCATTATATGAAAAAAGTGTTGTGAATTTTTATTATTATTTTAATCATTTATTTTCATCCGAATATTGAAATCCAATCAAAAGATTTACAGAAATGAACAGAACGTCTATAGAGAACACAACACTTTTATCACTTCCAATCATGAATTCAACAAATAATACAATGAATGATACACTGAATTCAGACATCACTCCGATTATTAAACAAATTCACGATTACTTAATTGTGTTTTTGCTTATATGTGTTATGTTTGCTATGGGATGTTCGGTCACTTACGAACAGGTACTGTATGTCAATATTATTAAACAGAAATTATTTTAATTTAGACATGAATTATAAACTTATTATTATTCCTTCATTTTATTTCATCCTATACTTCAAAGGTATGGAATCATTTGAGGCGACCTTTAGGTGTAATAGTTGGATTATTAGCACAGTTCATTTTATTGCCTTTCTCATCTTATTGTTTGATTCATTCAATGGAATTGGATTCACTTCATTCCGCAGGTTTGCAATTGATTTTAATTAGGGATGCCTAATGGGAGGGGTATAGCCACAATACCTCCCCTGTGATGAAAACCGAAACATTTTGAGATACCTTCCCCCTCCTAAATGTTTTGAAATAACGGCGCCGAAGACACCTATTTTGTAATATTCTGTGAAATTCTGTCTAAATTCTTAGAAAAATAATAGAATTTTATCAGATTTTATTAAATTCTTGCAGAATTTAACGAAATTCTGTTAAATTATGTCATTTTTAATCAAATTTTGCAAGAATTTGACGATTAAAAAATTCCTCACACTATACCCCCTTTGATTTTGAGGCTCTTATCAGTACCCTATACATTGTGACTTTGAGGTCTTTGGACATTAATTGGACTTAATTTGGTATTTAATTTGAATTAAATGAAATGACTTATCTATTTATAGGTTTATTAATTCTGGCATGTTGTCCAGGTGATGTATCTGAATATATAGTAATTGTCAAATTCGACCGATTGTTAATATAAAATATGCAACTTTTAGGTGGCGTTACATCAAATATATTCACATATCTATGCGATGGAGATCTTTCTCTCAGGTTTTCTTTTCTATTTAAATAAATACTTTAATAAAACAAGAATTTAATTTTTCAGTATAACAATGACAACATTGGCTACAATAGTGGCTTTGCTGGCAATGCCTTTAAATATATGGGTTTACGGAAGGAGTTTAGAAACAGATTTAGTTGTGATTCCTTACTTTCAAATGGCTTTTACTTTGATTTTGATTACAATACCAGTGATTATAGGAATGATTATGAACTGGAAATTACCTAAATTAACACCTTATATAACAAAAGTATTGTCTGCAGTGATTTGACACAAATTTCATAATTAATAAATTGTTTTCTCTCTTAAGGTTGGAGTTTTTGCCGGTTTAGCGATTGTACTGTTTTGTCAAACTCTTGAAATTTTCATATTTCCTGACATATTCTCTGACGTGCCGTTGAGACTATACATTGCAGTACTACTCTTACCCGTAATAGGTTTGACTGTGGGTTACATAAGCGCCAGAATATTTTGTCTCAAACGATACATTTGTCGAACAATCGCTATTGAAATCGGTATTAAGAATGTGGGAACAGCTCTAACAATAGTTTCGCTTTCATTTCCATTTGAGGTATGAATTAAATCCTAACTTATAATTATCTATGAGTTGATTGTCACACACCTTCCTCTTCCCTTCAAATGTATAAAATATTTTGCTAAAAAGTATTATTTAACACTAAATAACAATAACCTTCAATGCACTGAAAATTAGGATAAATTGAAAAACCAATTAATTAGAATTTGATTTAATAAAAACTGTTTAATAACACACTAATTGTCATTCAAATGACATTTCATTCAAAACAATTGAATTTTTTTTATAAATTGTATTATAGATTAAATATTTAAACAATTTTGATGAATAGATATTTATATTAAAAATTCAAATCATATTTTCAATGTTAAACATATAAATCTTAATATTGACAGCAATTGCGTAAGGCCTGGCTGTTCCCATTCCTCTATGCCTTCTCATCGCTCGGAATTTTAATCATTGCAACCGCTTATCATCGCTTCGTTGAAGTGTTTTGTTCACAAACTCAGAATTTGCCCGAAGATAAAGACCCGGCGTTTGCAGAAAAATTATTGGAAGAGTTAGTATAGAATTCTGGAAAATGATCTATAATTTGTTGATATTTAAAAGAAATTCATTTATGTTTCAGTGAAACTAATCCACCGATTGTTATAATCCGATCCAAAGATTCAGACTTTCAACATAAGAATGGAATGAATTCAAACTTATAAAACAAATTTTAA
>JAQFXN010002970.1:0-11668 GCA_034693365.1 Liacarus xylariae | reverse complement strand
ATTAAAAGCAGCAAAAATAGATAAATTTTATTAAAATATAATTGATTTTGAAATGCAGTTATGATTGGAAATATTTAATGTTTAATTGCAAATCAATTAAGTCCAACCTTAGATAGTCATTGTTTACACCATTTTCACACTTATGATCATTTTATTTGGTTAATAGGAAAATGTATTAAAAACTAATGGAAAAATAATACTTTAAATGTTTAATAATTTATCAAAATTATGCAAAAATAACAAAAACCTGAAAACAGGAAATATATTTTGTGATGCATTCGGTTTGTAAGCAGAGGTGGTTTGGAGTGCACACAATGTTTATATTATATGTAAATTAAAGATAATAGAAAGTGAAAATTTTTGAACACGAAATACCATTGCATCCGAAGGACAGACATATATAATACAGTTTTTGACAGTATTCTCCTTTTGTATTAACACACTATTTATATTATATAATAATTTATTAATAAAAGTGACTGCAATCAGGAATAACCAAGGTTAAAGGGGTATATTTTGCACGATTCAGACGTATAATCTACTGTATATAAAAAGCACATCCAATATAATTGATGTTTATGTGACAATAGGACTAGATTTGGTCAAATTGACTTCAATTGAAATTCATCACATTTAAAAATAATAAACATAAAAAGGGGGTTAAAATCTTTAATGGCTATGAGTCATCTTAAAAACAAAGGATATTTCAGAAATTTAGTTTGGATAAGAATTGTTGGAATACTGGGAATGGAAATTAGCCCTGACTTGGCTATACCCGGATTAAATTGAATTGAATGAATGAATGAATGACTGAATGAATTGCTTCAAACAACTAATAAAGAGCTGACAAACAAAAAACAGTTTCTAAATTCAAAAAGAATATAATGAAAGTAATAGAAAAATGTTTTGAAAAAAAATTATTTCACAAAAAGAGAATAAATTGTGACAATAAAAATGAAATAACAATAGAAGAAATGAAATGGACTTTAGTTTAAATTTCGACAAAAATGGTTTTGAATTTATAATAATAGCCTATATATGGAGTAGAATAAAGATATTCTGATTATATATTATTTGTTAAAAAGACTTCAATTCTCCCTCTATTTGTGTTGCACTTATTTTTTAATGTATTTACGGTTAATTCAAGATTTGATTTTAATATTAAATAATCTAAAGATATTATATTTATTGCTGATATGGGCTGCCATTGGAGACACGATTTATGTGAAGACAAAGTCTATCTAAACTCTAATTTATTATCTCTGAGACAGTTATATTCATTGCCTAATTGTATGAATTTCTGCATTATTTTCCAATAGATATTGGAGTTTAGAAAAGGCAAAATAGAGAAATAAGTGAAAAAATATTATCAAAAGACTTACTATTAAACTAGTTTTATAGGTCTATGATATATGAATGGATGAATCAATGAATATAAATAAAATTCTAGTTTTATTGAAAGAAATAACATTAAATCTCATGTCATATAAGTATAGCAGAAAAAAGATCATTGACTAAAAACATCGTTACCTACTTCTGGCTCACAATCCAATGAATTGAATGCATAGAAAGCCAACATTTATTGATATTGTTTAACAACTTTCATGTCTATAATAATCAAATAATAAACTGTAACTCAATTTATACCTCAAATAATATAACTTAAGAAAGAGAAAAAATTAGCTAAACATTCAAATCTTAATAATAACTTAAATTATTTAAGTCTTATATAACTCATACTCACAAAACAGAATACACTCTACTCTACACTGTGTTATATAATTTACTGTAAATATCAATTGTTAGCAAAATCTGAGCAAAAAATCTGATCGACAGATAGGTATAACAATGTGGTTCTGTGTGTGAGATATGATATAGAATTGACTCAGAATATGAGTCATAAAAAATTGGATATCAGTTACTATTCTTGTGATAGAATTTTCTTTTATTGTGGCTGAAAAAACTTTAGGAAATTAATGAATGGATTTGTGTTTTTATAATATGGACTTAAATTACAACTGAATTCTTATTTCAGTGACGAATACACAATTGATTTGTTCACACAATACATATGAAAAATGATTCCGCATTTTATTTTATCTATAAATCATTTTTAAAAATTCAAATCTCTTTCTCTTTTCTTTCAACTCATTTATCATTCATTTAATGAAACTTTTTTTTCAATAGAGAAAAAAATAAAACTTAATTAATTCAAACATTTAATTAATAAAACTTAAAAATAAACATTTAGATGTTTAGTAAATGACAACAAAAATTGATTTAAATATCTTGAATGCGATCTCATATAAGAAAAATTTGTTTAAACATTAATGACATTGAAATTATTTGAACGATAAAAGTATAAAAAATATAATAATTTTATAATAAAAGAAAAAGGATTTCAAATAAAATTAAAAATTATTTTCAAAACTTCAAAAAAAAGTTATAATAAATGAAGAAACAAAATGATACTTTATATAAATAATACAAGTTGTTTAAAGTTTGTTAAGTAATTCAATTAATAATTACTTGAATTTTTAAAAAGCAAACACAAAAATATATTTCAGTCCAGAATTTTATTTATTTTCCCCAAAAATTTGATTCAAATAGAAATACAGTATAACTTTGTGTTTATTTTGTTAAACGACTAGAAGTTTTTATTATCAATAAAATAGTAACATATTTTTGAAGCAATAATAATAATAACTGTCCATTAAGTGCAATTTAACATTGATAATATTGCAAATCCAGGCCATACGATTGATTTATATGACCTAGATCAGTGCATATTAGCATACCATCTAATATTAACTAAACATTACTTCTATTTTAAACTTATTTTAAACAAAAATTTAAGTCCAGAAACAAAATTAATTATAAGATTAGATCAATTAATAAAAGTAATTAATAAATTATAGACAAAATGTTAATAAATAAAAACAAAATTCAGTCAATTATACAGTAATTTGAAAAAACAATTAATGAATTTTCTAATAAATTTCATATAATTTCTTTGCATTGAATTCAAGGATAAGATTGAAAACTAAAATAGATATGAAATCATATGTAAAGTAAAGAGTTTTGTATCAAATATTGATCAATAAATTTGTTGATACCTTAGAAACGATCACTCTATCCCTTCTCTGCTTAATCCTGAAGCCCCAGGGGGGCCCTCCCTTCAGCGTGAAGTTCAATTGGTGTATGTGGAGGTCTAACTGATTAACATTTTGGTCCATATATTTGCCAATCATTTAACAAAAATATATATTTTTTAGCGATTGTGTGCCATAAGAGCCGCCAAATCGCTGTCAATATTATACTCTTTGGCTAACAGTTATAGCACTCATCAGATCAATGCCAGGCATTGCCAGCTGTAGTCAAGTCTCTGCTATAGACTCGCATACAATCGGTCAGACATTCCTATTGTATTCACTTTTATATAATAATTGTATTTAATTTCAGTTCAATTCCATTAACTAATGTCTCAAATATTTAATCCGAGTCTTAATCGCATTCAAAGTTCATCCCTATATAAGTGCTATATATTGTCGACGATTTAAAAGTTTGGCCAAAAATGTTAACTAAATATAGAAATACAGACCTCTAGTCTCGACTCACAAATAACGTATAGATATGTCTGCACTTATAGTCCCTTTGCATGCAATCCAAGCGATAGTAATCTCTAATCCATTGGAGACATAATTACTGGTCATCACAGCGAAGCCCAGAGTCTGAATATAAACAAAACCCAATATTATCCACAACTCTATGACTCAATTGAATTGATGTTCACTTAAGAAATAACTTTCAATTTCGTGTCACTCAATACAAGACATATTAAAATCCATAAAAACCCATTTTTAATAAATTGATTGTCTGTTTGTTTAGTTGTCGTCTGTTTTGAGACCCAAAACATAAAAACAACGAAATGTCAAAATCAAAGTTCACTAAATCATTGATTAATTTATCGTTCATTAGATGTAAACAAAATTATTTAAATGCTTTCAATACAACTCTCAAAACAAATACTAATTTGAATAAAATTCAGGTAAATATTGGACTCAAATGTATTGATTTGTGTTTTGTTTCAATTGTTTTCAATGTTTCTGAAATTGATTTGAAATCATTTTATTAAAACACACTTAAGATTCAACACAATTAAGTAATTAATCCAAAATATAGGCTTTTATGTTGTTTTTCCTCACATTTCTGTCATTTTTTCCGAAAATTAATAAATTAATTAACATTTCTTTCAATTAAAAGTAGTTTTATATAAATTAAAATGTCTTTGAATTAATGGTTCAATACTTGAGTTATATTTTAATTGAATTACAGATCCGTTACTTATGTGTAATGAATAGCAATTCTGTAACCAATAATAAAATGATATTTCAATTCTCGAATGGATTCTTCAAATTTGTGTTAAATGAGCACAAATACATTGTCTCCTTTTGGACTCCATTGCGATCATTGATTCAAGTGATAGACAATTCGCCCGAACCTAAACAGATTACTAAAGTGATAGACGAGGCACAGAAAGTGGCCTATTCTGCCGCCACTCCCCTCGGGTTCGTGTTCTGCAATCTGGAGAACCTATCCTTCAAACACCCGACCCTTGGGTTGTGTGAAATCCAATTCGAAGGCAATAATGAAGATCTGATTAAATGGAAAGAAAAGTTTGAATCAGAACTACAATACGGCTCAGAAAGTGGACCCAAATTCGAGAAATCACTCGAAGACCACGAGCTTTCGGTAATTTTGTTGAAATTATATTTTCTAATAATCATATGATTTGTCTAAATATGATATTTGAATAAAAATAGTTTTTAGAGCACCAGAAGAATGCAATCAAAACAGTTTTCAATCCATTGCTAAAAGAATACCAGCAAATGGTGTCATTGGCCCGAACCGATGCCCACCGCAAGTTCAAATGGGGCGGACTATTCCTACTGTCGGCTCAACTCGGGTTTGTGGCCAGACTTACTTGGTTTGAGTACTCGTGGGATATTATGGAACCGATCACTTGGATGTTGACCTATGCGATGATGGTTGGGTACGTTAGCTGTAATTGCATTAAAATTTTAAAATCAATTTTTTGTTTGTTTTATTAATAAATTATTATTCAAACGATTTGTAAATAATTAGAGAAGTCATTGAATTTTTATTACAAAAGACTAAAACAAACCCTCACTTCAATTCCGTGCTCTAATCTCACAGTAATTGTCTTTAATAGCAGTACTTTAAGGGCTACCAAAAGTGACTATAATTCTGCGAACAATTATTTGAATGATTTATATTTTAATCTTTAATTTTTATCAAACAATTGCTTACAAATAAAAAAGAGTTTTTTGTTTTACTTTGAATGAGAGCTCATTTGAGTCCTAATGTAATTCAATTATTTATTAAAAATTAAAGCAAAGATTTTGCAAAAAGAAAATTGTTTTCACTAATAGTCAAACCAAATTCCATTAAAGTACCGGTTATTATGTTAGTCCCACTCATTACATGATTTCTAATCTCATTTTATCAATCCTTGAAATGTTCTGAAGTTTTTTTTCATTTTTACTTATATTACAATATATTTTCGTTAAATGTTTTATTTTTCTTTAATACGAAGATTTAGTTTTTTTTATTTATTAATAGCAAAACACGATTTCAAGCCCTTTGCAAAACAAATATCTGTTAATTCACGTTTACATAAATAACTTATACCCAAATTATATAATAGATTCGATTTCTATTTTTCATTGAATTTTTTCTTCAAATTTTTATTTTTCATTAATAACATGCTATTCAATAAACAATTGTTGCCATAAAATAAACGATTAGTCTTTTGCGATATGTATTCCAATAAATAAAATAACTAATTTTCATTTGAAACCCTGCCGTTCATAAATTCACTCTATATTTGATTTCAGTCTATATCTTATAATCTCAATCGAAATATAATTATACAAAAATAGACACATTTTATATTTCAAGAGCTTTTTTTAAATACTAGACTTACAGTAATCAATAAATAATTTAGTTTCACTTTTCTATTTAATAAATAGAGTCTTGATTTCTATATGGATTCTTAGATTTCACAATTCAATGGAAATGATGGAAATAATTCCATTTGTTTGAAATATTATATTTATTATCGTTTTGTACATTAAAATCGTTGCTATAATACTGTGAAATATCATAAATTCATGATATGTTTTTATACAGTAATCTTGAAATATAAACACATTTATTCTATTATTCCTTTTAACATAAATTATATGATCATTCAATTTGACACACAGTAAATGACTACAGATCAGGGATGTTCTGGTCAAGAGTGTAAGGGACTGTTTTATACATTTAGAACCTTTTTTAAGTTATTGTAAGAATTATTCCAAAGAAATTGCCGCATCATTTTGGCGATATTGGCCCAGGGGTTGAGACGAGTACACTAGAGGGCAGTTTTTAGGAATTAACAGCCGAATCAGGAAATCACGACTTTTACCAGGAATCCTCTAAGAATATTTTCACTTCCATTTTCATACGGATTCAGTTAATTCTTAAATCTGAAGTTAGAATTTTTAAAAGATCTTAAATAATCTCAATCAAGAAATTAATGAATAAAAAAGAAATATAAATAAATGCTATAAATAAATAATAAGAAAATATGGTTTACTGAATAATAACTTTTTTATATTTATCGTTTACAATAAAGTCAATTCGTTTGTTTTTAACATTTCCGGTTATTGTAAACATTGATTATAAAGAACTATTAACTTTATTAGCCAATTGTGATAAACAATAAAATCTCAAATTCGTCGGAATTTCAAAGTTTTGGGAGAAAATCAACCAGCCTGTGTAGAATATGTACAACCTTTTTTTGCATATATGTTTTTATATACAGAAATTATTTTATAGTTAACTAATCTAATTGATTCCATATAGTTTTCTAACAGAGTTCAACACATAATATAAAACAGACGGCAGTTTATCATCGCTGATATTAACAATTATTTCAGAGAATAATTTCAAATCAGTGATGATATTCAGCTCAACGCTTATCTTCACTGTTACACACTGTTATAAATTAAACTAACCTAGCTAATATACAGCATTACTCGCTAACGTATACCGTAGTCTATATCCGCATTACTTTACGTAAAACATTTGATACTTTGACTTTATATTCGACTACACATTTAGCAATAAATACAAATCACTCACTACTCTATTACTATTCAAAGCCAATAATTTATTTCTATTTTAAGCGCATATTTTATTTCAAACTTATTCTGATATTCTGTAAAATAATATATTTATAAAACTTAATACTTTTGAATTTATTTTTAAAATTCAGTTCACAGTCCACTCCAATGTTCTCATATTCAACTAAATTCTAAAAATTGTTTTTCTTTCCAATTCAAACAAATAATTGATTTATAATTTTTTATTATTATTCTAAACATAAGAATAGAAATATTATACAGAATTTTATATATTTCAGAACATTCGCCTATTATATCGTCACATCTCAAGAATATTTGGTTCCATCTGTTGAGAGGAGACTAACAATCAGTAAATTTTGGAAATTAGCACAAAAACAGAATTTTGATGTAACGGAGTTCAGAAAATTGCGACAACAAATCAAACTTTTAGACGAAAAAATTCTAAGACTTAAAGCTATGAACTAATGGCTGTTTCATTGCTTTTTATTTATTGTATTTTTAAAATGTGTTTCTTTCATAACATTTTATCCTTTAGACCAACAGTGATGGCCAGTGCTCTTCAACAATGAAGTAGTTCTCAAAGCGAGCTCTTGAAGAGTAATTCCAAAATTGCCCTTTAAATCTCTGAATCTCTTTTTGAACGCAATTCATATTTTATATTATAGTAAATGAATTATTCAATAATCTCCTGATTGTTTGCATTGAACCACAATTTTATTTCACAATCTTTTTAATGTCTGGAAAAGATTAAATTCAGTTTTGGCACTACTATTCCCTTCCAATTACTATGAAATATATATAAATTGAAATATTGTTATATATTAAGACTGATATATAAAACTGTTGATGAAAATGCGTTATCCTATTGGAGATACAACAACACAGGAGTAATATATGGCATCAGTTTATATCACATTCTCATATTCGATCGTCACTGCAATCGATAATTAATCTTTATTTAATATATTTTCACAATAATCAGTGATTATTATTCAAATTCAATGCTTTATAATGTCTGTGAAAACTTGAAGACTCGATTCAAAAATAAATCTGATTTTTAAAAAAGTTGGAGTGTTAGTGCAGGGATGACCAAATGATTGGGTGAGGGATTGTAGTTTAGTTGAATTCTAACCTGAAGGCATTTTACAAAAGCATATGAACAAGCATGAGTCAGTTTGATGCTTAAAATTAACCTGATATATTCCTCCTGTAATTTTCGGTAGAAGTAATCCACCCATCGATTTGTGAAGCCTTGGCCACAGCCCTTGGTTTTTGTTATAATTTGTATTTTATAATCATTATTGCTTTGCTTTTGTTCACAAATTATTTTTATTCTTTTAAAATCTTAATCTATTTATAAATATTACAAATAAGTTATTGTTTTAATTTTAAAAGTTGTTCAATGATTAGAACATTTATCGAATTATTATAATTAATATTCTTTAAGCAATTGTTTTATTTAATGAAATACATTTGCAATTCTGTATTCACTAAATGTTGGATAAGTCAAGCAATTCTTCCTTATTTTACTGCATTTAATTGATTTTAATTTATATTAAGTTAAATTAAGTTCAATTTAAAGTTAATTTAAATTCAAATTCATTTCAAGTTTATATTAAGAAATGATTGCCTTTATTCTCATAATTTAAATATTTTGTAATTCAATAAAACCAATACTTCGTTATTAAATAAATTACATTAAGTTGTTTTCTTTTACTGTTTTATCAAATGTTATGCAAAGATGTACGATATCTTAATTTGTGTAAATATTATTTAGTATTGGATTCAGGGATGCGCAAAGACGAAACAGTCATGGGGGATATGTGTGTGTTTCGCCAGTATTTGTGGCCAGTCGCCAGTACCTCCCATAGACGTAATGTTAAAAGTTTTTTCTCAGTGGGAAGGGGGGTATTCCGGGATTTGTCTATAAATTATCTAAAGATGGACTGCAAATACTGTATAAGGAATATACAGGTATTGAAACAATTTATAAAAATTCAAAATAACATAAATATAAATAACAAAGACTTCATAAATGAATTTTTATTTAAAATTAAAACTTTATTCAATTTTCAAAAAAAGATTAATGATTTTGTCGACAATAATATCCTAAAGAAATACACTTTTCGCAGAGATGTTGTGGATGTTCTTTACTTTGGTCGCTCACGTCTAAGCCGTCGGGTTTGTCCAGAGGTCGCTTCAAAATTAATGAAATTATTAATTACTATAAAACAATTATTTTTAATATTTATTAAATATTTTAGTTTTTTTTCTATCTCATGATAAAAGTATAAATTTTGTTTACTCGAGTTTTTACAAAGGGGAAAAGGAAATCAAAAATTCATATGAAATCTCAGCTGTTCGGGACAGAGTAAAGGTGGATAAAATCACCATTTTCTGGTAAAATCAGTTTTTTTGTGCTAAAATCGATATTGTGTTATCGTAGTTACAGTATTTTAGGTAACATTTGATTAAAATCCATATTTCAAACGATCAAATGACAAGAATTTATTTATACAAAGTACATTCTTATTTCGAGATAACGCTTAAAGAATAGTTTTATAACCCTTTCCTTTGATTTTATATGTCAAATATTCTGTAGAAATGTGTGAAAAATCTATTAAATCCGTCATATTTTGTTGAATTAGGGATTTTTCTATTACCCAATACACTGATACCATATAAACTCTTCTAAAATAGATCAAATTCTGTAAAAATTCTATAGAATTTTACACTAGGGATGTAGAAGTGTGGTTTGGTAAGGTGGTTCGAACCCACCCATATCATTGCCACATCTTCTTTTTAAGATTTTGGAGAATTCACTACTTATTTGCCCTACTCTTTCAAATCTAATAGTCACAGGCAAAGATTTATTTCCAAACATATGATTTAATTCTTAATTCTGTAGGAAAATAATATCAATATTACAATAATTTATTTTTTATTTAATATTTATATTCTAAGCAATCGTTAATTTTATGTCATTTTATAAATTGTGATATAAAACATAAAAATGAATATTAGAGTTAATGTAAGGAATAATTCAATCATTTTTCATGTCTAAAATCATTGCCTATGCTTTACAACTGTTGTATTAAAAGCGCTGAGTGAAGTAGTTTGTCCGATACGAGTGCCAATTCGAGTACATAAAGTGCACTCAAGTTGGCACTTATCAATCGATGGACTCAGCACTTGTCTCCACTCTTTCATTACGGCCTAAAAACTTTTCATTAGCTATAGTTCATAGAAAACTTAAGAAATTAATACTTGTTTATGCGGGTAAACCATTACATGACATTTGATGCACTGTTGGCCCGAATTGGCCCAACTGTTGCCAGACATCCATTTTCTTTTACATTTAGAACATTTATATTCTCCGAAACAACGTTTTCTTCCCTGATATGGAGTCAGACCTAAATGTGTAAATATTAATTTATTAAAAATATTTTTATACAAATCTCAAAAGATTTAAAAGAATTTCATTTCAATAAAAAATTATTTGAAATGAACTAAAACAACATTATATCGAAAGTAAATAAAATCTTCGAAGTTAAACAAATTCTGTAAGTCTGGGAATAAATCAGTGATAGCCAAGAGGGGGTATAGCTTAAATACCCTTTGATTTTGAGATTTTGCAAAATATACCCACTGACTATTTGTCCCGCTGGGACAAATTTCTGTTTTTACCTTATTCCCCCATTTTCTCAAAATACCCCCACCTATAGCCCCTGATCGACCTTGCTACCCCTGGTATAAATTGTCTTTACAATTAAACTAAAAATCATTACTAAAATAAATATATAAATCCCAACAATTCAACACTAATTAATTGCAATTAATTTCGTTCTTTTTAATTCAATAAAATCTTTCGATTAATTATTTGTTATATCGTATAACACAATCAGTGAAGTCTATATTCCCAGAAACTAACTTGTAAGAGTAGATTGTAGTGTATGCTATGTCTTCATTTATCATTAATGTCTTCTTAAGTTATTATTAATATCAGTTTCTATCATTATTCCAATACAATGTCATTATCAAAGAGCCAAATAAATTGCTTTATGCGATGTTTCCCCTGTATGGCATAGATAGAATTTTAACTGTATCTAATAATACAAAAGTTTATTAACAATAGAATTGACTGGTGTTTGAATTTTGTTTAATAAAATAAGAAGATTAAGAAATGATTCATCAAATGATTGAAAAAACTATAGACAAAAAATTATGCAAAATGTTTGTTAATGTTCAATAAATTAAAGTAAAAATCAAATTAATAAGTTAAGTATTTTTGCATTATTTTGTTTATACTTTAGTTTTCAATTATTAATCATTTATTGAAAAATTTTAAATCAGGAAAAATTGACATAAAATCAACTCTTTGATGAACTTTTGTATTATTAAATCCAACAGTAAAAATTCTATCTGTGCCATACAGAGAACACATCGTATAAAGC